>CAUYQG010262487.1:0-12403 GCA_963574415.1 Tarsius wallacei
CACGCCTGTAGTTCCAGCTACTTGGAAGGCTGAGGCGGAAGGATCGCCTGAGCCCAGCAGGTCGAGGCTGCGGTGGCTGGGAGCGGCCACTGCACTCCAGTCTGGGCGACAGAGTGAGACTCCAACTCAAAAAAAAAAAAAAGGAATTGGTCTCCCCCTCAGTTTATGTTTCTTAAAGTGGGGTCAAGGATCGGCTACATTAGAATCCTAAGGGCTACTTATTATAAATACACATTCACAGGTCCCTCTTCCAGATCTAATGATTCAAAATCTCTTTGGGTAGGGACTTCAAACATGCATGTAAAAAATACATTTCTCAATGATTTTCATGCACATTAGAATTTGGGAAATACTGCTATGTCTTAGAGTACAATCTGGAACAAATATACATATAAAGCAAGAATACACAAAGAGAAACATAAAGAATACATTTAATCCATGGCAATAAATGTGGATTGAAAGAGAGAAGATTGCAGTCCCAGAAACCATTGAACACAATTAAAATCCTTCTTGTTAGAAAACACTAACCACAGAGATGTTATTTCTGATCAGTCCTAGATCCAGGACTTGTAGGCAAATTTCCTGGTGGGTGAAACTGGCTCTTGTACTATGTGCATCTTGCTAATGGTAAGCTCATGACTATTTCAGAAGCACCAGTGGAACCTTGGCATAAATATACATTTCAAACCAGAGCCCATTTTATTCTATAATAATTGCCAGGATCTGGAGTGAGGTGTCCTAGCTCAACCAAGAATTGTACAGGTTTTGACAGTAGCTTTACAAGGACTTTTCTCAATTATCCAAGCCTGGGTTAATGAACTTGCAGACTTAGAATCACACCTGTCTTTGGACACTATTCCCCTCACTGTGGAGGTTGATTTATCCCACCCTCCTCAGCCCCTTCTCTCTTTTCGGGGCTTAAGGACTACATCTTCCTAGCAATCCCTACTAAATGAGTCATCCTAGGCTATGATCAACATGGCTAAAGCTAATTTGATAAGTGTGATAACTAGAAGAAAAAAAACAGAAGGTTCAAAAGTCTGCATCACATTTTTATATTTTTTACGTTGTATAGGAAAGAAGAAACAATGGTGGAGGAAGGATGAGAAAGAGGGAACGGAAGGCGAGGGAAGACGAGAGGAAGTGAAGATTAGACAGATATGAAAAGAAAGCAAGATTATGCCAACTGGAAACATCAGATGGCAGTATCATTTTATAAAGGTCAAACTTGGAGAGGGAGACATTTTTAACCCATGATTTGGAGTAACATCATTTATTTCCCTCTTGTTATGATCCAATTGTGTCCCCTCAAATGAGGTTGAAGCTCTAATCCCCATTCCCTGTGAATGTGACCTTATTTGGAAATAAGGTATCTGCTGGTGATCAAATTAAGATGAGGTCATTAGGGTGGACCCTAATCTAATATGAATGGTGTCCCTATAAAAAAGGGACATTTGGGCACAGAAATAAACATGGATAAAGGGAAGACATGTAAAGACATGTCTTTCTGATCAGTCCTAGATCCATGAGTTTTAGGGAAGAAGGCCATCTACAGCCAACGAATGCATGAGGCTACCAGAAACTAGGAGAGCAGTTTCCAGCAGGTTCTCTCTCAGAGATGTCAGAAGAAACCAATCCTTCCACCACTTTGACATTAGGCTTCTGGCCACCAGAACTGTGAGACAATACATTTTTGTTGTTTAAGCCACTCAGTTTGTAGTGCTGTTATAGCAGCCCCAGGAAACAAGTACACTTCTTGAAAATTATATGTAAGAATTAAAAAAGACAAATTAGAATGTCGTCAAAGCAGAAAACTTTGTACTGTATGACAGAATTTTCTAAGCAAGCTCCAGTTTGGTAAATGAATTGATAGAAAGTAAGAGTAGTCATGTAAGTTTGTTTGATAAATAAGGTTGAAACTCAGGGAGTTAAAGTCAAATTTTCCAAAAAACAAGAAAGATGAAAACAAAATTACCATGTGTTAAATAATAGGGACAAAATACAAAGGCCCTGGGTCTCAAGTCATTCTCATGCAGCTATGTGTGGACTGACAGAGCTGAGAGGATTCTCACACATGGGAACAGCCCCCTCTTTTTCAGCTGAGAAAACTGAGGCCCAGAGCAGTTAAATTACTTGACCTAGCTTATAAAACTACTACATTGGAAAGTGAACAGAAGTCTACCATATCAGAACTTACTGAATATACTTTATTACACAAAGTAATTAACTCAGACGCAGGCAACATTGGCTGCCAATATGGTTTCAAAATCAGGCTGATTTTGGAGGAAAGGATGTTATATTTCTACTGTGAGACTTCTGGGCACCATTGAATAGCTTCATGACTTGTTTACTCACCTGAAAGGAGCAAGGAAATTGAGGTATTAATGGGCAGGGTGATAATTATTGCCACCCTTTTTACATTTGTTTTATTATATGGTTCGAAGGTAACATGAAAAATAATCAAGTAAAGTCTACTGAACCCCCAGAATGCCTTCAGCAGTCCCCTGTCTCTCCCCCACCATCTCTCTCTGTCTTTTCCTCTCCCCCTTCTTTCCTCTATCTCTTACCATTGGGTAATAAACAGAGTCTATTTCAGACTCAATTAAAAATATAACTAAGGTAAGAATTCTGTATATTTATCAATAGGTAAACTATTAGAGATCCTTTTAAATAATAATTTAAAAAATAACTTTTACTTTGGAGACAGTTTAAGTTTACAGAAAAATTGTGAAGATAATACAGATAATTCCCATAGGCCCCATATCTAATTTCCCCTGTCATTAGTATTGTATGTTTAGTATGGTATACTTGTTACAATTAATGGATCAATATCATTGTTACAATTAATGGATCAATATCATTGGTACATTATTAACTAAAGTTCATACTTTATTAGGAATTCCTTAGTTATTATCTAATGTCCTTTTTCCGTTCCAAGATACCACATTACATTTAGTCATCACATCTCTTAGGCTCTACTTGGCAGTGACAGTTCCTCAGACTTTCCTGTTTTTGATGACCTTGACAGTTTTGAGAAGTACAGGTCAGAGAAGCCCTTTAATTAGGATTTGTCTGATGTTTTTCTCACGATTAGACAGGATTATTTGCTTGGAGGAGAAAGCCTCCAGAGGAAATCTGCCATTTTTATCATACCTTATCAAGGGTACATTGTGTCACCATGACATCATGATTGATGTTTAGCCTCGATCACCTGGCAAAGGTAGTGTATGTCAGCTTTCTTCACTGTAACATTAGTCTTCCTCTCCACTTTTCATTCCACACTCTCTAGCAGAAAGGCAATCTGCCCCACCCACACTCAGGAACTAGGTAGTTACTCTCCACTTTCTTGAGGAAGCTATCTATGTAAATTATTTGGAACTTCTCTGCAAAGGAGATTTGCTTATTCTTCCCAACTATTAATGTATTCAATTGTTTATTCATATCATTGTAGACAAAGGAATATTTATTTTTAACTTGGGTTATAAACCAATAATAATTTTTTTTTTTTGGATCAAATTGTTTCAGCTTTGGCCATTGAGAGTTCTTTCAGTTGGTTCCAGTGTACTTTCCATACATTCCCATCACTATGAGACTGCTTTTTTAAGCACTTGCTTATTTTCTGGCACTGTAAGATGCCCTAGGCTTATCTTATTTATTTCCTGCTCCAGTAATAGAATCAGTCAATTCTCCTAGGAGCACTGGCTGCTTTTATTAGAGGATGGCATAAGAGATCTGGGTACAAGGTGTGCTCGTTGCTTTTTGAGTATCATTTCTTCCAGGCCCTCTCAGCTGAAAGAGCAAGGAAATATACAGGTATATAATAATCTACACACACATATAAGTAGAATTGTATGTGATTGTCAGTGTTTATTCTAAGCTAAACTTAAATTCATATCAATGTTTCCAACTCTACCTCATACTACATGGATATCCCTTGTTCATTACTTTTCTATATAACCCCCTTCCACCTTTTACTGTCCATTTACATGGCTATTCGCTTTCAGTATACACATGTAATTCATACCTTCATGAGACATGATTTTATTACTTAGAATATAGTGCTTATATACAATTACTTTCGCCCTTAGTCTTACAGACTCCATTCATTTACAAAGCTCTCCAATCAGCACCTTTCCCCCCACCCCTCTCAGTGAGGTTGTTTCATACAGATTGTACTGTCACATTCTGCATTCCATCCTGGGATCCTCTGACCTCCTTGTAATATTTAAAAAATTTGCATTCTTAAGATTCATTCTCTGTACTGTAAATTTCCATGCATTCTTATAGTGTTGTGTATCTATCATTGGCAAATTCATGGTGTTGTGCATCTACCATTACGTTGACAAATTTATAGTGTTGTGTATCTACCATTATGGTATCATACAGGATTGTTTCACAACCATTAAAAAAACCCCAAACCTCTTGCACTTTACCTCTTTAGCATGCTCCCCACCCTCAAGTCCCTGGAAACCACTCTTTTTCTGTTGTTATTACCGTTGCCATTACTATTATTATTACTGTTTCAGAAAGTCATATAATTGAATCATAGCTATATATCTTTTCAGACTGGCTTCTTTCATTTAGCATTGGGCATGTAAGATGTATTCATTCTTTTGGTAAATTAATGGCTCTCTATTTTCATCACTGAAAAACATTCAATTGTGTGATGTGCCACAGTTTGTTTACCCATTCACCTTTTGAAGGACATCTTGATTGCTTCCAGTTTGGGCTCATTATGAGTAAAGTTGCTATAAACATTTGCAAACAGGTTTTGTGGGAACATATACTTTTATCTCATTTGGGTAACTACCTAGGAGCATGATTATTGTGGATTGTATGGTAAGGCTGTGTTTAGCTTTATCAGAAACTGCCTGTCTTCCAAAGTAGCTGCACCTTTTTTCAAATCCACCAGCAAAGAACGAGAGGTCCTATTGCTTTACATCTTCAACAGTAATTGGTATTGTCAGGTTGTTTTTTAAATTTTAGCCAATCTATTCAGCATGCTATACTATAACAGTGATACTTCAATTTACAATTCCCTAATGACATATGATGTTGAGCATCTTTCCCATTTGTGTAGACGCTTTGGTGGATGTCCAGATTTTTTTCCTACTTTTAATTTGTGTTGTTTATTTTCTTATTGCTAACTTTTAAGAGTCCTTTGTATGTTTTGGATACAATTCCTTTATCAAAAATGTGTTTTGAAAATATTTTCTTCCAATCTGACTTGTCTTTCATTATCCTAAAGACATTATGCTGTCTTTCACAAAGCAAATATTCATCTTAACATGTTTTTCTTTCATGGATTGTACTTTTGGTATTATATCTAAAATATCATCAAACCCAAAATCATATAGATTTTTCTCCTCATAGGAGTTTTATAGGTTTTTTTCTAAAAGTGCTATAGCTTTCTATTTTTTTAGATTTATGATGCATTTTGCATTAAGTTTTTGGAAAGTGTAGGGTCTGTGTCTAGGTTCATTTTTTGACATATAGATGTTTGATTTTCACCATTATTTATTGGAAAGACTGTCCATTCTCCACTGCATGGCCTTTGCTCCTTTGTCAGTTGACTGTATTTGTTTGGGTCTATTTCCTGGCTCTCTAATCTGTTTCAATTATCTGTGTGCTTATTCTTTCACCAATACTGTTCTGATATTGACTACTTAATTACAAGAACTTTAAAATATTGAAATTGAGTACTGTAAGTCTTCCAACTTTGTTCTTCTTCAATATTGTGTTGGCTATGCTAGGTCTTCTGCTTTTTCTTATATACCGTAGAATTATTCTGTCAATATCTACAAAATGGCCTCCTGGGGTTTTTGTTGGGATTGCATTGAAGTTATAGAACAAGTTGGGAAACATTTACCTTTTACAATATTGAATCTTCCAATCTGCAAACATAAAATGTCTCTGTTAATTTATATTTTCCTTGATTTTCTTTCATCATAGTCTGTAGTTTTCTACATACAGATCTTGCAAACATTTTGTTCGATTTGTGCCTAATTACTTCATTTTTCTGGTGCTATTGTAAATAGTTTGTTTTTAAATTTTGCATTCCAATTGCTCATTGCTGGTATATATACAAGAAATAGAATTTCTTACGTTAATTTTGCATTCTGCAAACTTGCTGTGCTCATTGAAATGATCCAGGAGTTTTTTTGTTAATTATTTAGGGTTTTAGACATAGGTTATCTTGTCATCTGCAATCAATATAGTTTTGCTTCTTCCTTTTCAATATGTATTTCTCTTTTTTTTTTCCTTGTCTTATTGTACTAGCTTGGAATTTGGTATGGTGTTGTAAAGGAGCTGTGAGAGAGGACATTATGACTTGTTCCTAACCATAGGAAGAAAATGCCCAGTTTCTCACTGTTAAGTATGATATTAGATACTCTTTTTTAAGTTGAGAAAGGCCACGTCTTTTCCCAGTCTGCTACTTATTATCATAAATGGTGTAGGATTTTTGTCATATGTTTTTTCTGTACCAACTGATATATTTGTATAATTTTTAAATTTTTTTGCATATCTCTGTGATGGACTATACTAACTGATTTTCAAATATTGAACCAGCTTTGTATACTAAAAATAAATCCAAGTTGATCATGGTCATGGTGTATAACTCTTTTTTATAATTGTTGGATTCCATTTTCTAAGATTTTTTGGAGAAATTTTGCATCTATGTTTATGAGGGAGATTGCTCTATAGTTTTCTTTCTTGTGGTATCTTTTTCTGGTTTTGGTGTTAAGGTAATGTTGACCTCTAGAATGTGTTAGAATGTGTGTACTCTGCTTCTATTTTCTGGAAGAAATTGTAGATAAATGTTCGGTAGAGTTCAACAGGGAATCCATCTGGGCCTAGTGCTTTTTTGGGGGGAAGGGGGGAGGTAATAAATTATTGATTCAGTTCAATGTCTTTAACAGATATAGGTCTATTCAGATGATCTCATTCTCCTTGCGTGAACTTTGGTAGCTTATGTCTTTCAAGTAATTGGCCTATTTCATCTAAGTTATCAAATTTTCAGGCATAGTGTTGTTCATAGTTTTTCTTTGTTATCCTTTCGGTGCCCATGGGATCAGTAGTGATGACCCCTCTTTTATTTATCATATTGACAATTTATGTTTTTTTTTCTTCTTGGTGACAATTACTTTAAGCTTATTTTTATTTGCTTCTGTCTAAGAAATCATTATTCACTTTATCATCAAAGAGTTATTTTATTTTTATGATAAACCTCCTTGGAGTATACATTGGAATGACTTTCTCTGAATAAGAGTCACAGCTCCTCAGATATCAGTTTTGCTCCAAGGCAAGAAACATCCACCAGAGATGGATTCTGAACTCATATTTTCTATATTTTCTAATCTACAACAGATTAAAATACTACTTGACTGAGGACTGTTAGTGAAGTGGACAGGGCACATTTTTTTGAGGCTGTAGGTCATTTGTTTGCAGTCTTACTTCCTGATATAAAATTGTGGTGTAAGAAATGCTCCCATGACATGCCTCAAGAGTTTACAAAAGTCTATAAAAACAAACCAAAAACTACTGGTCTAAAAATTTGGACAAGTCCAATATCCCACACATACTTTACTGTCATCTCACTCTCAGTGCTCTGGTCTTCTGCAGTCATACCAACATGCAAAGGAAATGTAGTACCTTCCAACAGAAGACATCATGCCACTGCCGAATTCTCTTCAGATTTCTCTAGACGCCAGTAAATAATGATTTTATTATGGGGGAGGTGTTAACAAAATCTGAGGTGTTCTCAGAAGTAGAAAAATAGATTAGAAGTGAATTATGCAAGTGGAAGGAAAATGTATAATTAGGAGATGTGACTTACACTCTCTTAAACTTCACAGCAGACAGGGCCTGCAAAATACAGGATCATCATATCATTGTATGGGGTTAATTTTAAGATAATGCCACATAATGAATACAAGTGTTTTGATCTATTTCTAAAACACAGATAATAAAGTCATTGAGCAAGTCTGGAATCAGAAAGAGAGATTAAACCATAGTTTTAGTTTTGATTTTGCTATCTCTGTAATCTTAGGTAAATTACTTAATTCTCTCTAGCCTTAATTTTGTCATACAGGGAGTGGGAGTAATAATAGTTGGCTATTGTAAATGAGATAATGGATGCAAAGTTCTTTAAAAGAGTGCCTGATACAAGTGCCTGATAAATATTAATGATGATGGTGAAGATGTTGATAATGATAACGATGATTAGCTGAACGTAGAGGAGAGCAGGAAGCACATTTGGTTACCTTTTTTTTTTTTTTTGAGTTGGAGTCTCACTGTGTCACCCAGGCTGAGGTGCAGTGGCACGCTCATGGCCACCACAGTCTTGACCTGCTAGGCTCAGGCGATCCATCCGCCTCAGCCTTCCAAGTAGCTGGAATTACAGGCGCGCGCTACCACGCCTGGCTAATTTTTTTATTTATTGTAGAGACGAGGTCTTGCCAAGTTGCCCAGGCTGGTCTTGAACCCCTGGGCTCAAGCAATCCTCTCGTCTTGGCCTCCCAAATTGCTGGGATTACAGGCTTGAGCCACTACACCCGGCCTGCCTACCTTTATTTAGCAATGACTTTAAAAAATCTCTATTGAAATCTACTTCACAGGCCGGGCTCAGTGGCTCAGCCTGTAATCCCAGCACTTTGGGAGGCCGAGGCAAGAGGATTTCCTGAGCCCGCGGGTTTGAGACCCACCTGGGCAATTTGGCGAGACTTCGTTTCTACAATAAATCAAAAATTACCCGGGCACCTGTATTTCCGGCTACTTGGAAGGCTGAGATGGAAGGATCGCTGGAGCCCAGGAGGTCGAGGCTGCGGTGGCCGGGAGCGTGCCACTGCACTCCAGTCTGGGCGACAGGATGAGACTCAAACTCAAAAAAAAAAAAAAAGAAATCTTCTTCACATACCATAAACTTCACTCAAACTATAAAATTCAGTGGTTTCAGTATATGTACACGGTTGTGCATTACCACTAAGTCAGCCCCAAAAGAAGTTCCATGTTGACCGGGCTAGATAGCTCAGCCTATAATCCAAGCATTTTGGGAGGCCGAGGCGAGTGGATTGCCTGAGCCCGTGGGTTCGAGACCAGCCTGGGTAACTTGGTGAGACCTCGTTTCTACAATAAATCAAAAATTAGCTGGGCGTGGTAGCGCACACCTGTAGTCCCAGCTACTTGGAAGGTTGAGGCGGAAGGATTGCTGGAGCCCAGCAGGTTGAGGCTGTGGTGGCCGGGAACATGCCACTGCACTCCAGACTGGGCAACACAGTGAGACTCCAACTCAAAAAAAAAAGTTCCGTATTTATTAGCAGACATTTCCCACTCTAACCCCACCCCTAATACTAGGCAAACAACCACTAATCTATTTTCTGTCTCTATGGACTTGCTATGTATATTAATGGAATCATACAGTATGAGGTCTTTTGTGGTTGTCTTTCTTAGCATTATGCTTTCAAGGTTCATCCACGTTGCAGCATCAATCAGTATTACTGCTTTTCATTGTCAAATATTATTCCATTGTATAGATACATTACATCTCATTTTTCCACTCATTTAATGGACACTTGGGTTGCTCCCATTTGGGGGCTGTTATAAATAATGTAATGCTGCTTTAAACATTCATGCACAAGCCTTTGTGTGGACATTTGAGTACGGACCATTTTTAAGAGGAAGTATTAAACGCTCCTTTGATAAATATGAGTTCTGCCCAAGTCCCCTTCAAAGAAAGACTTGCTGCTCAGCTTGTGGTGAGTGTGATCTTCAAACCACCTTTAACTCCTCCAAAGTCTATCTCACCCTCAGAGAATCACCTTGCTCAATCAAGGTCACGCCCTTCCTGGGGTAGCCCACATAGAATGACAGACCAGAGAAGTACAAAGACTGGCCAAATCAATTGGATGTGGGACACACTAACAGGCCATCCTCAGCCAAGAGCTCCCCATTGGGTGGTCAAGGTTTGATGCCACTCCATTACCGTTCAACTTCTTCCTATGCCCTGTTCTGCTTTCTCCCCTTGTCTTCATAGGTGTTGATCCCTAATGAACATCTTTTGCTCCCATGATTGTCCTTCTGGTAATCCAATCTGGAACGCTCTTGGATGTGGATGGTGTTGGGAAAGGATTAATGATGGTGATCACGTGATGATGATAATGAGTCCTTTTTTACCTCTAGTCCACTGATTCCAGAATTGCTTTATAATAATAAAACTGAGACATCTAGAATGGTGGAATTTTATGGCCCTTGGTAAAAAGCAGATTTAAGAGATTTCAGAGAAACACATCCTCACACATCTTAATAGCAGTGTGACAAGCATGACCTGGGATTGGTAGAAGAACGTGGAAAATTCAAAGGATAAATCTGAGAATGGATTGACTTTTACAAATACTGGTTCTACTGATCCATACTATCCTAATGAGATATTTACCAAGAGGGAAAAATATAAAGATTGTCTGGATTTGTCTCAGATTCTTTGTTCTGCTTGGCGGGGGGGCTTATACTGTTCAATCTGTGAAGAAATAAAAATGAAGATTTAAAAAATCAACTCATTATTAATCTAATATTTGAACGTATCCTATGGATGAAAGTGAATTTCTGGCCTTCATCTTTAAATATGCTGTTATCCAAGGCAAACTATGAAGCAAACTCGACATCCAAGATTTAATCAGAACATTTGTTCTTTTTTGAAGCCCTTACTCAAGGTAACCTGAGAAAGAGAGAGAAACAGACAGACTGTGAGGTCGATGTCTCAGATAAATCAGAAAAAGTCAGGTCAGTAGCCTTGAACGTGGAAAATGGGCAATGAGCTGTTAGTAGATCTTAAGTATTACAGATTTTTAAAGACAATCTTATAACTTGTTATACTTACAACAAGTATTTTGCCATCAATCTTATCTTGTTAGTGTGCATTCTATTATTGACTACTGCCATGCTGTGTTCTGTGGAAAATCGTGTATCCATCCAACCCAAACAAAATCAGACTGTTTTAGGAAATGAGAGATTCAATTGACTGGCACATTTCAGACTAAACATGGTCACTGGCTCTTTATTTCCTGCAGTTGTTTAGTTTGCAATTCACATTTGGGTAATTTCTCCTCAGTACCCCATTTTGTTAGTGGGCTCTGGAGCCTGAGTCTATTTTGTTCACTTTATTGAATTTCCTCCAACGCTGGTTCTGAGAACACTGCTTTTGCTCATGCAACTGAGGATTTTACTTGCTGTCATCCATTCACAGTGGGCTTTTGACCTTAGGACACCCCCTCAGCTGCTCTCTAACTGCACCTGTAGCTATGTGCTTCAGCTTTCAGTGTTTTCCCTTCGTTTTGCTGTCTTATTGCCAAACTGCTTTACATTGTCATGGTTTCGTGGAAGACAATCTTTCTATGGACCGGGCTGGAGGTGAGCATCAGGCTTTAGATTCTCTTAAGGAGCGCACAGCCGAGATCCCTCGCATGCTCAATTCACAACTGGGTTTGTGCTCCTGTAAGAATCTCATGCCCTGCTCATCTGACAGAAAATGGAGCTCCACTCACCCACCACTCACCTCCTGCTGTGCAGCTCGATTCCTAACAGACCACGGACGGGTACCGTCCAGACCGGGTCGGGAACCCCTATTTTATACATAACAAGATGGGCCAGGCATTTTCTTTTTGTGGTCCATCCCAACCTCCTTATGTTCTTTCTCTTAGTAAAACTTGTCTATGATTTCAAAAGCCACATGGTTTCTTCCAGAATGTTCTCAACCGCCTAATTGGTTCTTCTTCACACAAAGCTCTTCCTTGGGGTTTTTAATCTCCTGTCTACAGGGATCACACCTGAAATCCCAGCACTTTGGGAGACCGAGGCAGGAGGATTTCTTGAACCCAGGAGTTCAAGACCAGTCACGGGAATACAGCAAGAGACCTTGTCTCTACAAAAAATGAAAAAATTAGCCCGGGTGTGGTGTGGCAAGCGCCTGTAGCCCCAGCTAGTCAGAGACTGAGGCTGTGATGAGCTCCATGCCACTGCACTCCAGCCTGGGTGACAGAGTGAGACCTTGGCTCAAAAACTTTTGAAAATAAATACATAAATAAATAACAAGATGGTGTGCACTTGGCTTCTAAAGAAACTCATAGTTTTCTGTAATCCTTAATGACAAATTACTAACCTTTCCTTTCATCCCACTGAAGGACCATGCTGCCCTCACCTCCGCATTCCAAAGGAGCTCTCTTTAGAACCAGCACCCTGAGCAGGAAGGATTCTTCATATAAGAATATTGGCAGAAGCCGGGCTCGGTGGCTCAGCCTGTAATCCCGCGCCTTTGGGAGGCTGAGGTGAGTGGATTGCCTGAGCCCGCGGGTTCGAGACCCGCCTGGGCAAGCAAGACCTCATCTCTACAATAAATCAAAAAATCAGCCGG
>CAUYQG010262500.1:0-22744 GCA_963574415.1 Tarsius wallacei
CCCCCCCTCCCCAGCCCGGTGTTTGCTGCCCGTAATGCCGGCGGCGCTGCCGGCGCCCCCCGCCGCGGCGCCCGCGCCCCGGCCGGCCGGCCGGCGGGTCCCGCCCGGGCTCGCCCCGCGCCCCCGGAGCCCGGGACGCGACGCGGGTGCGCCCCCGCGGTCGGGGCTCGGGACGGGCCGTCCTCTCCCCCGCCGCGGGCCCGACCCTGGGTCTCGGGGCTCCCGTCGGCGGCAGGCGGGGCGGCGTGTCATTCGTCCGTGTTTCAGAAAATTGTGACCGTTTGTCACATCGGTGCCTCCCCGGCCCCCCAGCGCGGCGCGTGCCTCGCGCCGAGCCCCTCGGCGGAGTCTTCCCATCGCACCGAGGTTCGGATGGGAGGCAGCGATCGGAAGCCCGGGCGAGGAGGACGGGTGTTTGCTTTTCCAGAGGGACGGGGGCAGAGGCTGGTGTGCGGATCTGATACCCAGCGATGCAGACGTAATTCTCAGTCATGTCGTGTGTACTGTTCGCGTGTTAATTTTTCATGATTTCCCGTTCCACCCTCTGTTCCGCTGCCAGTCTGTGCCTTGGAACCCTAGGACTGCCTCAATGTACGGTTTGGTCACCAGGGGGACCCAGTAGACACCGCGAGTAGCTGAGCACAAATCCATCACTCCGATGGAAAAACAACTGCAAATCAATGCCTCGCGCGGGTCAGCAGTGCTGTCTGCGTTCAGAGGACCGTATTCCCTTACTGCTTGCATCAAAAGGCTTAAAGGTGTTGGTGGATTATTTTGGGTCGGCTGGTGCTTTTATAAATGATGAAAAAAGTTGAGAAGGCACCATCATGGGGCAAGTAAATCCTACTTTATATATATATATACACACACACACACACACACATATATATATATATATATATATATATTTTTTTTTTTTCCTTCATAAGAGACGAAGTCTCGCTCTGTCTCCCAGGCTGGAGCACAGTGACACGATCATGACTCACTGCAACCTCGAACTCCCCGCCTCAAGCAATCCTTGCGCCCTGAGCCCGCCTACAAATCTTACATTTTCATTTCGAAAGTATGTGTAAATCATTACCCTGAAATGAGTGATGCACTGCAAATTTGAAGCATAATTTGACAGCCTGTTATGTTAAGGTTATAGGAATAAAACTGAATGTCCTGAGTCTCTGGTATCAGCCCCAGGAGTAGTAATTGGGCCCATGTTTTTAGTACGTCTTGCAATCGAGTCTAGAATTCAACCCAGGCCAGGTACCTCTTTGTAACTCTTTCTGTGAGTTTAAAAGATCTTATCATACTCTGTCCCCAAAATGTTTCTTGGGATATTTGAAATGTTTTCTCGAAAGATACTTAGCTATGTTTAATTTCTTAGATTTCATGGCTGCCTTTATTTTAGACTGATTCTTTTGGCTATAAATGCTCTCCACAGATATGGCTGTGTCATTTTTTTAGCACTGTAGCACAAAAGCTTTTCAGATTGGCTGAGTTCAAATTAGTTTTTTATATAGTTATGCTTCCATTAATGGCAAACATTTGGTATTTCTGACTTTCTGAATTTGCACATCATTATCTATTACCAAATTAAGGAAAACTCAGGTTTTATGGGTCAAAAGGATTTGAGGGTCCAGTGATATTTTTATAGGTTATTTCTATATAAAATAACTATTAACTAAAAACTTTATTTGTTATACTATTATAGTTGAGATTTAAAAAAAGTCTAAAACCTGGGAACTAGACTCCTAGGGGATTGGTGTTTTAGTATTAATATTTATTCTCTTTATGAATTTTATGTCCTTCAGTTTACTTACTGTTTCATTTCATTTCATTTTATTTTATTTTAGTGAGAAAGCAGGATTTATTGAGAGGACAGAAAAGCTCCCACAGTGGGAGGGGACCCGAAGGGGTTGCGCCTACTGTTTCATTTTAACCAGTTTTTTTTTTAAGGCCTTCAAATAGCTTAAATGCCATATTTCTTCCGTTCCCTATTGCCTAAATGTCTCACCTTCTATTTTTTATGCTTTCTCTACCATTTTTTTTTTTTTTTTGAGTTGGAGTCTTACTCTGTCTCCCAGGCTAGAGTGCAGTGGCACGCTCACCGGCACCGCAGCCTTGACCTGCTGGTCTCAGGTGATTCTTCCACCTTAGCCTTCCAAGTAGCTGGAACTACAAGCACGCGTCACCACACCCAGATAATTTTTTGATTTATTGTAGAGACGAGGTCTCGCCATGTTGCCCAAGCTGATCTCGAACTCCTGGGCTCAGGCAATTCTCTCACCTCCGCCTCCCAAAGTGCTGGGAGCCATGGCGTTTGACTTTCTCTACCACTAGGTGCTTCGATTTTAAAATTGTCTTGGGCAAAGTAAAAAGCAAAACAAAACAAAAAAACTTTAGTGGAGACTATTGCATAGCTAGTTTCTCAGGCACTCAAGTTTAAACTAATATATACAGTACTCCTTTTCCTTTTTTATTTTTCTTGAGAATAGAATCATGTTTCTTTAGGAACCACTCAAGGCAGGAGAACAGAGTTGAGTTCTGTTCACATTTGTGCATCTGGTTTCTTATGACCTTGAAAAGTTACTTACCTTCTGGTTCTATAGTATCCATATCATCATAATTCTTAGCTGAGTACATGAAGTGAATGTGCTCGCATATGCTTGATGAAGTTAAATTTGCTTTTTTTAAATGGAAAAGCATGTGAATGTAGATGATAAATACATACAGGTAAATATGCTCAATCCTCTAAAACTTACAAGCTTTCCCCCCTTTTATTTTTATTTCCACCATTTCCCCCTTTTATTTATTGAGCATTTGTTGACCTGGATACATGCTATGACTTCTTTAATTGGTTCAATCATTTATTAATTATGTATTTATTGGACACCTGTCAATTGCCAGAAACTGTATGAGGTGGTGAAGATTCTGTGAGCGCCGAGCAGTCCCCTTTGTGGTCTTCATGGAACTTGAAGTCTAGTCTGGGAAACATATTAATCTAACAATCTCAGAAAAATGTGGCAACAATAAGTGCTACAGAGAAAAGGAAGAGGAGCAGAAAGACAGAGGATTCTTCTCCCTCTTAAAAGAGTTTTACAGCTGGGCACTGTGGCTCACGCCTGATTCCAGCACCTTGGGAGGCGGAGGTGAGAGGATTGCCTGAACTCAGGAGTTCGAGACCAGCCTGAGCAGCATGGTGAGACCTCGCCTCTACAATAAATTAAAAAAACAGCCGGGCGTGGTGGCACGCGCCTGTGGTTCTAGCTACCTGGAAGGCTGAGGCAAAAGGATCATTTGAGTCCAGCAGGTCGAGGCTACAGTGGCTGTGTGCATGCCACTGCACTCCAGCCTGGGTGACAGAGTGAGAATCCAACTCAAAATAAAAAGTAAAAAGAGTTTTACTATGGAAATTTTTATACAAACAGAAAAAAGAAAAGAGTAGTGAACTCTCATATGCCCATCACCTGCCCTCATTGATATATCGGTATTTTGTTTCATTTCCCCTCCCCACATCCCCTCTCAACCAAAGTATTTTAAAGCAAATCTCAGACATCACATCATTTCATCCAGGTGCCCCAGTATGCATTTCTAACAGATAACAATATTTTTAGATTGGATCATAATGTCATTATGACACCTAACACAATTAATAACAATTTCTGGTTTTTTTCCCCACCCTCTTCCTGGATATACATCAACCTGAGAGTGCTGACTACATTTGATTTGCCATGGGGTGGGTTACTTGTTTTGTCTCTTGACAAGAAACAGAAAACCCTCCCTTATCAGCTTGTTAGTGCCAAAAATTCTTTATATGAGGGACACTAGGTTTCATTTAATGTTTTGGAAGACCATCTTAGAATACAAATGTCTGGTTTAAGTAACATTTTCATGTGAATGAATGTATTATTTTAATTTGGGGTGAGGCTATAATTATTCAACAGGTATAAGAGATCTGGTTTTGTTTGGAGGCTGGAGGAGGGGTGAAGAGTTCAGGAAGGAGTTGGATTTATTTCAAAGATGAAGGGAGGTGATGAAGGACCACGCCAGAAGAGAGGGAGGCTGCAGGACCAGCTCTGTAGACTTTCAGCAGCTTTGCTCTTTGACTTCAACTGGATGGGGTCAAAGAGCAGTTCCGTTCTGAGGTGTCTAAGCTAAAGGACTTGCAAGTTCTATTTTTTTCCTACAATTTATAGAGGAAAACTTTTAAGCAGTTGGCTTAATTGTAAAGGAGCTTTATTCCCAGGTATCACTGTGGTCGTTGATAACACGTCTAGAGAACTGTAGCATTATGGAGTTAATGATGTATTTTCAGCCATAGTGGGCATTTATGGGCCATTGTGGGTACCGAATCACAGTATATCGCTTTGTTTATATAGCAAAGGAGATTCTACTGCTTGTGAAGAAAATAACTTGTATGATATATTCATATAGTAGAGTATTATTCAGCATAAAGTGAAAAAGTACTGATACATACTGTAACATGAATGAACCTTGAAAACATTAAATGTATGAAAGAAACCAGCCACAAAGACCACATAGTGTGTTATTTTATTCATATGCAATGTCCAGAATAGGCAAGCCTATAAAGACAGAAAATCCACTAGTGGTTGCCTAAGGCTAGGAGGGTTGGGGGCAAGGGAGAGTGACTGCTAAGGGCGATGAGGTTTTTTGGGAGGGATGGAAATGTTCTAAAGTTGATAGTGATGATGGTTGCCCAACTCTGTGAATGCACTCAAAACTAATGAACTCTACACTTGAAATGAGTAAATTGTATGGTATGTGAACTACATCTCAGTAAAACTGTTGAAAAAGAAAAGAACTGAGTTTATCCCATGGACAAACTTTTACTGCACATTCCCCCAATGCCAGCTTTTTGGTGCAGGTAGCATTTCCAGGACAGCGGTGCAGACACACCGTCTCTCCTTGGGCCAGGAGGACTTGTGACCTGCCTGAAAGAGATCAACAAACATTTACCCAAGCAGCAACACACTTCTCACAGCAAGGCATGGTTCCCAGAGCAAGCTAACTTACAGTTCCACCCTTTCCAACTATTTTTATTTTGTTTGTTTGTTTGTTTGAATCAGAGTCTCACTATGTCACCCAAGCTCTAGTGCAGTGACATGCTCATGGCCACTGCAGACTTGACCTGCTGGGCTCAGGCGGTCCTTTTTACCTCAGCCTTCTGAATAACTGGAATCACAGATCTGAGCCACCACACCCAGATAAGTTTTTTAATTTATAGACTTGATTTTTAAAAAATTTTTTTGATTGTAGAGACAAGGTCTTTCCAAGTTACCCAGGCTGATCTCGAACCCCTGGACTCAGGCAGTCCTCTCGCCTTGGCCTCCCAAAGTGCTGGGATTACAGGCATGAGCCACCATGACCGGCCCAGCTATTTTGTTAAAACACAGCTTGGGAAATAATACTTCCTGGGCTGGCTAAATGGTGCAGCACATTGTACAGAGTAGAACCCTGCCTCTGAGATCGAAACCGTGGGTGTATGAAGTGCTTAAACCATTTTTAGGTGGTATTTTTCTTCCACGTACCACTGTGGTGCACACTACTTGTGGCCTGCTGAGTGTGGTAACTCAGAATGACACCTGCATTTGTCTGTTTTTAGCAGTGTGTGTTCTACAAATTAGGATCTGCTTTGTTTAGAGTTTACTCATAGTCTGAATGAGGCTGATAACATAGTGGCCCTGTAATTCACAGTCCTTAAGGCCGGGAAGGAATGAAAGTTAGGACAATTTAGGATAATTCTCTATACTTAGATTATGCACATTTTCCGTTGCAGTCATTCTGCCTGCATGTCCCGTCGTTTATGAAAAGCTGGTATAATTCTAATGGAATTTAAAGTCTGAGATTCTTGGATCCTTAGAAGGTTTTCGAGACCTTTAGATTGTAAAAGTTTTAAAGTTTTTGAGGCATCCTCTTGAAAATGACTTCTCCAGCAGTTTCAGTATGTGTTCAGTAGGGTTGTCATGAATGACTAGGTAGATGGTATGTTCTAATTAGGGTGTTGGCGCTTGTTTAGCATTTCTGATAGCTGGCCCTTTGGCTTATATCAGTGTTATTTTTCAAGCATGACTGCTGTAGATGGTTTGGTTCTTTATGACTTAATGTGGATATTTTGTGGGATTTAGTGCTAGATAGGGTTACTGATACAGATTAACTGGTAATAGTGACAATGTTGGCAAATACTGCAGTGAGCGTAATATGGCTTTTTGCCCATTTTCAGTCTCAAAGATTATTTTAAATCTAAGCATAATTGGAGCCTGTGGTTGGTTGTTCCCTATTCCCCAAAGGCTATTAGAGGTAGAAGGTCTATAGATGGTGTAGTTCTCATTAACTTTATTAGACCTGCTGTTCAGGGCTTAGCTTTTGCCTTTGCCTGAAACTTAATCTCCAGAACCATGATTAGCCGAGACTGGTGTGTGTACAGAGAGCATATGCATCTTATAATGTCTTAAACTGAAGCACAGAATAATAATACAGCCCCATTTGATGGTACCATTAGTTGCTTTTCAATTCTTGTTACAAACTCAAAGAAATGGTGAATTCTCAGGCAGATTTCATCCTCATCACACTTCTTTCAGACTGGAGCATACAGCGAAAGTGTTTCTTGGTTGTAGTCTTTCTGGTGCCCCAGGTATTTTTGTTTTTTAATCAAAGACTTTATTTTTTAGAGCAATTTTAGGCTCATAGCAAAATTGAAAGGAGTGCAGATGGATTTTCCACGTGCCCCTTGTCCCCACTCATGCAAAGCTTCACTCATTTTCAACATGTGCCTCACCAGAAGGGTACGTTTATTACTCTTGATGAGCCTTGCACTGACACACTGTTACCACCCAAAGTTTATCGTTTACATTAGGGTTAATTCTTGATGTATCTTCTAAGGATTTGGGCAAATGCATGATGACACGTATTCCTCATCATAGTCTCCAGAGTGGTTTCACTGCCTTGAAAATGTGTGCTCCCCCTATTCAACCCTCTCCCCACTAAGCCCTGGCATCACTGTGGTTTTACTGTCTCCATAGTTGTGCCTTTTTCTAGAATATTGTATAGTTGGAATCATATTGTATGTAATCTTTTCAGATTGGCTTCTTTTGCTGAGTAATATGCTTTTAAGTTTCCTCTAGGTCTTTTCCTAATGTAATAGCTCATTTCTTTTTAATGTAGAATAATATTCCATTGTCCACCTGTGCCCCAGTTTATCCATTCTACTGAAGGACATCTTGGTTGTTTCCAACATTTGGCAATTATGAATAAAACTGCTATATAAACATCTGTGCAGATTGTTTTGTGGAGTGCCCCAGTTTTTCAGCTTGATAGATTATAGTACTGTTACGTATTCTCTATAAAAGTTTTCTTTTTGTTAGTCATTAGGTGCCTTTTAATGTTTTTATTTTTTATTTTTATTTATTTTTTATTTTTTTTAAGTTGGAGTCTCACTCAGTCGCCCAGACTGGAGTGCAGTGGCGGCTCCCGGCCACCGCAGCCTCGACCTGCTGGGCTCCTGCGATCCTTCCGCCTCAGCCTTCTGAGTAACTGGAACTACAGGCGCACGCTACCACGCCCGGCTGGTTGTTTTTTTTTTTATTTATTGTAGAGATGAGGTCTCGCCAAGTTGCCTAGGCGGGTCTCGAACCCGCGGGCTCAGGCAATCCACTCACCTCAGCCTCCCAAGGTGCGGGATTACAGGCTGAGCCACCGAGCCCGGCTTGTTTTTATTTTTTAAAGTTGTTTCTAAAAACAACACAATACTATTCTGTTAAATACCATCTTTTTACATTGATTAATTGAAAAGGTACAGTTTTAACATTTTTAACATATCCATTTCTAGAGGCTCACATATTGCAAATAATTTTCCTTTAAACCCTCTTAATCTATAAAGTATGTGAGTTTAGAAAACCAAGATATTGTAAAGTGAATATGTTTTAAAAACCCAAAATATTAGTAAATGAATTTATCTTTAGAAATAAGTAGTTCCTTTTTTTGTCAACTGGGTATTTAATGATATTAAATAATTATCATTTTTAGGTGTGATCATAGAATTGCGGTTATTTTTTTCTTTTACTGTGATAAAGAACACATAAAATTCATTATCTTCACCATTTTAAAGTATACTGTATAGTAGTGTTAACTATTTTATGCACCTCGTGCAGCAACAAAGATCTGTGCAGAGAAAGCTAGAGATCTGAGAATGTTCTCACCTTGCAAAATTGAACCTCTACCCATTGAACAACTACTTATTTCCTCCTCCCCATCACAGCCCTTAACCACATTCTGCTTTCTGTTTCTATTAGTGTGACAGCTTTAGATGCCTCACGTAAGTGGAGTCATGCCCTAGCTGTCTTTGTGTGACTGCCCTTTTTCACTTAACATAATGCCCTCAAGGTTCATCCATGTTGTAGCATGTGACAGGATTTCCTTTGTAGTCCACATTTCTTTGTGGATAATGCTGCAATGAACATGGAAGTACGCATATCTCTTTGAGATCTTGCTTTCAATTCTTTTGTATAGCTAGATGTGGGATTGTTATACTTTATGGTAATTCTATTTTAAACTTTCTGAGGAACCTCCATACTGTTTTCCATATGGTCTGCATCTTTTCACATTCCCACCAGCAATGCACAAAGGTTCCAGGTTTTTTGTTTGTTTGTTTGTTTTTTGAGTTGGAGTCTCACTCCATTGCCCAGGCTGGAGGGCAGTGGCACGCTCACAGCCACCCCAGCGTCGATCTGCTGGGCTGGCTCTGGCGATCCTTCTGCCTCAGCCTTCCAAGTAGCTGGAACTATAGACATGCACTACTGCACCCAGCTAATTTTTTTATTTTATTTATTTATTGTAGAGACGAGGTCTTGCCAAGTTACCTGGGCTGGTCTCGAACCTGCAGGCTCAGGCAATTCTCTCGCCTCGGCATCCCAAAGTGCTGGGATTACAGGCTGAGCCACTGAGCCCCGGCCGGGTTCCAGTTTTTCCACGTCCCCATCAGCACATGTTATTTTGTGTTTTGTTTTGTTTTGTTTTGATTTTTTTTGAAAGTGGTAGCTAGGTGCTGTGGCTCATGCTTGTAATTCCAGCACTTTGGGAGGCCAAGGTGAGAGGATTGCTTGAGGCCGGGAGTTCAACAGCACCCTGGGCAACATAGTGAGATCCTATCTCTCTCTCTCTTTTTTTTTTTAAAGCAAGATGATTTATTGAGAGGACAGAAAAGCTCCCAGAGTGAGATGAGACCTGAGGGGTTGCCCAAGATCCTATCTCTTAAAGAAAAAAAATTAACTGGGTATGGTGGCATATACCTGTAGTCCCAGCTACTCGGGAGGTTATGATTGACAGTGAGACTTTATTTTGGAAAGAAGGAAGGGAAAGGAAAGGAAGGAAGGAAAGAAAGAAAGAAAGAGGAAAAAAGGGAGGAAGGGAGGGGAGAAAGAAATAAAAGAAAAGAAAAAAGAAAGGAGCGGTGGCTCAAGCCTGTAATCCCAACACTTTGGGAGGCCAAGGCAAGAGGATTGTCTGAGCCCAGGGGTTCGAGACCAGCCTGGGCAAATTGATGAGACCTTGCCTCTACAATAAATCAAAAAGTTATCCGGGTGTGGTGGCTCATGCCTGTAGTTCCAGCTACTTGGAAGACTGAGGCGGAAGGATTGCTTGAGCCCAGCAGATTGAGGCAGCAGTGGCTGTGAGCATGCCACTGCACTCTAGCCTGGGTGACAGAGTGAGACTCTGACTTAAAAACAACAACAACAACAACAACAAATGAATAAAGAAGGGGAGGGTGTCCGCTGATATCTCATTGTAGTTTTTATTTCATTTTCCTGATAATGGGTAATGTTGAGCATCTTTTAATATGTTTGCTGGCCTTTTGTATATATTCTTTGAAGAAAGTTTCTTCTTGATTTATTGTTTTGGATTGATGTTTATTTAACAGGGTTATGGGTTATTGTAAACAGAGTTCTTCTTTCTTTCCTGAGAACAGAGTCATCGTGTTTGAAAATATTCTCCCATGAGAGATTTTTTTAATGCACTAATAACCTTCTGAATTAATGAATACATCCATTTCAGATGTAACACAGTGTCAGAGTCACAGACTATTCCATCTTAGAGTTAGCATGATAAGTTTTACTGCCCCCCATTGCTTAAAAATTGGAACTTTTGGCAGGCTCAATAGCTCAGCCTATTATCCCAGCACTTTGGGAGGCCAAGGTGAGTGGATTGCCTGAGCCCAAAGGTTCGAGACCGGCCTGGGCAACTTAGCAAGACCTCGTCCCTACAATAAATTTAAAAAACTAGCCAGGCGTGGTAGCGTGCACCTGTAGTTCTGGCCTCTTGGAAGGCTGAGGCAGAGGGATCGCCGGAGCCCAGCAGGTCGACACTGGGGTGGCTGTGAGTGTGCCACTGTACTCTAGCCTGGGTGACGGAGTGAGACTCCAACTCAAAAAAAAAAAGGGAACTTTTTAATTATTTTAAATTTAAAATATTGATCAACCTGCCAGCCTATCCAGTCCTTTTCTTTTCTTTTCTTTTCTTTTTTTTGAGTTGGAGTTTTACTCTGTCGCCCAGACTTGAGTGCAGTGGCACGCTCCCGGCCACCGCAGCCTCGACCCTCTGGGTTCTGGCAATCTTTCCACCTCAGCCTTCCAAGTAGCTGGAACTACAGGCGCACTACCACGCCCGGCTAATTTTTTGATTTATTGTAGAGATGAGGTCTCGCCAAGTTGCCCAGGCAGGTCTCGAACCCGCAGGCTCAGGCAATCCACTCACCTCAGCTTCCCAAAGCATGGAATTACAGGCTAAGCCACCGAGTCCGGCTCAGTCCTTTTCTTGATTGGATTCTGTATTTTTTTTTTTTTTAAGCCTTAAAGGATATTTTTTGAGATAATGGTGAAATTTTAAATGGACGATACACATGTATTGGAGAGTAGTGTGTCAATGTTAAATTGTGCTGTATAGAGTAGTATCCTTGTTTTTAGAAGACATTTAACTGAAGTGGTTAGGGTAAAAGAAATTATAATATTTGTAAATTACTTTCAAATAGTTCAGGAAAAAAATGTTTGTGTACATATCTACAAAAAGCAGGATTTCCAAACCTCAGCATTGTTGACATTTGGGGCTGGATAATTTGCTGTTTGACGCTTCGCGTTATAGGCTTTTCGCAGCAGCCCTGGGCTCTACCCATTAGATGCCTGCAGCATCCCCAGTAGTGACGAACAAAAATGTCTCCAGACATTGCCACATGTCCTCTGGGAAGCAAAATCATCCCCAGTTTAGAACCCGATACAGAGAAGGAGAAAAAGGGAGAAGGAGAGGGAGAAAAATGTATGTACATTTGGGAAGGATGAGAAAGCAAGCAAATGTAGGACAGTGTTGGCAGCTGATGAAATAAGCAGAGGGTGTGGGGGCATTCCCTGAATTATTTTACATTTTCTGTAGGGTTAAAGATTTTTGGGCAACCTCCTTTCGGTCCCCTCCCACTGTGGGCACTTTCCTGTCCTCTCAGTAAATCCTGCTTTCTCAACTTTCCAAAAAAAAAAAAATAATAATAATAATAAGTGGGAGAGAATAAGTTACACTGAATTTCATAATAATTGATGTGACTGGAAATGCATGAACCCTGTTCAAAGTTACATTAAGGGACAGAAAAATGAGATTCAACAGAGCATGTTTGAAGTCAGTGAGTAAATAAAGTTAATGAGTTTTCCGGTGCTTCTGTAACAAATCACCATAAAAACAACACCCATTTATTTGTACCCTGATCTCACAATGTTGTAAGTTAGAAGTCTGGGTCCAGTGTGACTCAGCTGTTTCTTGGCTCCAGGTTGAAATTGATGTTTCTTCCTAGAGCTCTGGGAATGACTTGGCTTTCAGGCTCTGTCAGGTTGTTGTCAGAATTCAGTTCCATGTGGTTGTAGGACTGAATCTCTGTTTCCTTGCTGGTTGTTGGTGGGGGGTTTTCCCCCTACATACTGTGGTTTATGGCTCCCTTTCTCCATCTTTAAAGTCAACAGCAGCGGGTGGAGTCCTTTACTTCAGATCTCTCCAACTTCCCCTTCGGCCTCATCTCACTAACTTGTGCCTTCCTCTTCTGCTTTTAAGGGCTTATATGATTGCCTTGGGTTCACTTGGATAATCCAGGATAATCTCTCTATTTTAAAGTCATCTGATTAGTAACCTTAATTTCATCAGGAGAGTCCCTTCACAGCAGTACCTAGATTAGTGTTTGACTAGCCAGGGGAAGGAAATCTTGAGGGGCATCATTAGAATTCTGCTTACTACAGAAAGAATTCTAACAATAAGGAACTGAATTGCTTCCAAAATATTTTCTTTCCCATTAGTATTAGACTTAAAGGTGGTACCACAGAAGAGATTTTATAAATTATTATATTATATTAATCCTTCTGGCAATAACTGTGAATAACTGTGAAAGGAGTCTTGGACATTTAAAGAAGGAGCTGGGCACAATGGCTCACACCTGTAATCCCAGCACTTTGGGAGGCTGCGGTAAGAGGATTGCCTGAGCCCGTGGGTTTGAGACCAGCCCAGGCAACTTCGTGTCTACAATAAATCAAAAAATTAGCTGGGCATGGTAGTGCACACCTGTAGTTCCGGCTACTTGGAAGGCTGAGGCAGAAGGATCCCCTGAGCCCAGCAGGTCGACCCTGGGGTGGCCATGGGCATGCCACTGCACTCCAGCCTGGGCAACAGAGTGAGTCTCTGACTCAAAATCAGTCAGTCAATCAATCAATCAATCTTGGTGTTGTCTCTTATTCTGAGCATATACTCTGGATATGCATTATTAAAATTATGCAATATAATACACATATTTTTACATGTATTCAAAAATATTCTGAAACCACTCCAAGATACCACTCCAGTGAACTCTAGCAACTTACACTGAACACACACTCCTGTGGCTTCCACGTTCTCCTACTCTTTCCTGTTTCCATAACCACCATATCATCTTCCTCATCATCGAGGCCCTGGCCACTCCCATTTCTTCTATCAGCCTTTCTTGACTTCCCTCCTTTCCCCATTCAGCCCAGATCCCATGATCTGTTGTTTCAGCTATTCCTTTTTTTTTTTTGAACCAGGCTGGAGTGCAGTGTCACAATCATGGCTCACCACAGCCTCGAGCATCTGGGCTTAGGTGATCCTTCTGCCTTACCCTCCCAAGTACTAGCTGGGACTACACCATGCTCTGCTTATTTTTTGATTTTTTGATTTTTTTTTTTTGTAGAGACCAAGTCTTGTTATGTTGCCCAGGCTGGTCTCAAACTCCTGGCCTCGAGCAATCCTGTCACCTCGGCCTCCCAAAGTGCTGGGATTACAGACGTGAGCTACCACGCCTGGCTGTTTCAGATGTTCTTTGCTCACTTACCACCTCTTGCTTCTGTGGCCTTCCTTCGCTCCTACCTGGATACTCCACTTTCCTCTGCAGTCTTGTCTTCCTTTGCCTCCTGCTTTTCCTGGGACTCCATCCTTCTCATTTTGTATACTCTCCTGGGGTAACTGTAGCCCTTCATGTGACTTCACTGTACTCCAAATACTAATGGGTCTTAACTCTGTATATTACCAGCCCACATCTCTCCCCAATGCTTCAGTTCTGCATTTCCATCTGCTTATTTGATATCTACCTCTAGACAGCACTTCATATTCATGTGTCCAAACCTAAGCTCCCACCCACCAGACTTGCTTTCTTCCCTGTTGCCATTAGCAACAGTCCCCAGGCGCATGAGGGAGAATACACCCAAGGCCTCCCGGACTCTCCCTCTTTCCTGACCCTTATGTTTAGTCCCTCAGCAGGTCCTAGAGAGTGCGTCTCCCAAGTAGCTGTAGAATGCACCACCTCCTCCTCACTCTCCTGCTGATGCCGTAATGCACAACCTCCTTTTGTCTCGTTAGGCCCAGTGGATAGCCTTTCAGATCCATCCTCTGCTCTGCTCCAGTCATCTTCCCTGAAGTGCACATCTGATCGAGTCTCCCTGCTAGTGAAGTCCTACAGGGGCTTCCCCCTGCCTTTAGGAGACCGCACAGTTCTGAGCGTGACCCTTCATTTATTTCTGTCCCCTTCTCGTCCATTCCTGCCACTCCCACCTCAAGGCCGCCCCATGCACTGGTTGCTCCAGCAATCCTGAAAGACTTCCGTAGCAGTTTCCCAAGTACAACACACTCATGTGTCAACCTGTCTACTCCACCTTTTCCTCTTGGTCCTAGAATGCTCTTCCTCCATTTGCCCTGCAGACCTGTTCATCTGGTTTATTGTCTTTTTTTTTCACTTGTCCTCTAAGTCTCAACTCAAACAGGAAGTGACCTCTCAGCAATCCCTTTCTAACACCCCACATGATTCTTTTTTTTTTTTGAGTTGGGGTCTCACTTTCTTGCCCAGGCTGGAGTGCAGTGGCATGATCACGACTACCCCAGCGTCGACCTGCTGGACTCAGGCAATCCTCCCGCCTAGGCCTTGCAAGTAACTGGAACTACAAGCAGGCGCCATGATGCCCAGCTAACTTTTTGATTTATTGTAGAGATAAGGTCTTGCCAAGTTGCCCAGAATGTTCTTGAACCTGTGGGCTCAGGCAATCATCTCACCTCAACCTCCCAAAGTGCTGGGATTACAGGCTTGAGCCATTGTGCCCTGCCCTTTTTTTTCTTCTTTGAGCTAGAGTCTTACTGTCACTCAGGCTGGAGTGCAGTGGCACACTCACAGCCACTGCAGCCTCAACCTGCTGGACTCAGGCGATCCTATAGCCTCAATCTTCCAAGTAGCTGAAGCTACAGGCTCGTGCCACACACCCGGCTAATTTTTTTTTGATTTATTGTAGAGATGAGGTCTCCCCAGGTTGCCCCGGCTGGTCCCAAGTCCCCGGGCTCAGGCAATCCTCTCTGCCTCTCAAAGTGCTGGGATTACAGGCATGAGCCACCATGCCCAACCTGTATGCTACTTTTAAAAAAATGAAATGAACTGTATATTAAAAAAAGTTTTTGAAAATTTTTTTTTTTGAGTTGGAGTCTCACTCTGTCGCCCAGACTGGAGTGCTGTGGCACACTCACAGCCACCCCAGTGTTGACCTGCTGGGCTCTGGCGATCCTTCCGCCTCAGCCTTCCAAGTAGCTGGAACTACAGGTGCACGCTACCACGCCCGGCTAATTTTTTGATTTATTGTAGAGATGAGGTCTCGCCAAGTTGCCCAGGCGGATCTCGAACCCGCGGGCTCAGGCAATCCACTCACCCCAGTCTCCCAAGGCGCGGAATTACAGGCTGAGCCACGGAGCCCGGCTTGAAAATTATTTTTAATTGGCACATAATAATTGTATATATTTATAAGGTACAGTGTGGTATTTTGATACCTATATACAATGTGTAATGATCACATCAGGGTAATCAGTATATCTATCACCTCAGGCATTTATAATTTCTTTTTATTGGGAACGTTCAGAATCTTCTCTTCTATGTATTTGAAAATATATAAAAATTATTGTTGGCCACTGTCACCCTACGGTGCTAGAGAACTCTAAAACGTACTCTTCCTATCTAACTGCCTCTATCCCCCCATCCTCTCCATCCCCCTCTTCACCATCCTTCTCAGCCTCTGGTGACCACTATTCTACTCTCTACTTCAGTGAGATCAATGTTTTTAGCTTCCACATATGAGTGAGAGCATGTGGCATTTATCTTTCTGTGCCTGGCTTATTTCGCTTAATCTAGTGTTCTCCAAGCTCATCCATGTTGCCACATATGACAGAATTTCATTCTTTTTTTTTTTAATGGCTGAATGGCATTCTATGATTATCTGTGACTATCACATTTTCTTTATCCATTCATCTGTTGATGGATACTTTTAGGTTGGTTCCATGTCTTTACTGTTGTAAGTAGTGCTGCAATAAACATGAGAGTGCAGATAACCCTTCAACATGCTGACTTCACCTTCTTTGGATATATACCCAGTAGTGGGATTGCTGGCTCATATGGTAGTTCTATTTGTAGTTTTTTGAGAAACTTTCATACTATTTTCCATAATAGTTGTATTAACTTACGTTCCCACCAACACTGTGTAAGAGTTCCTTTTCTCCGCATCTCTGCCAGCTTTTGTTATTTTTTGTCTTTTTGATAACAGCCATTGTAACTGGGGTGAAATGATATCTCATTGTGGTTTCAATTTGTATTTCCCCGATGATGAGTTGAGCATGTCTCAATGTTGAGCATTTTTAAAATACTTGTTGCATGTCTTCTTTTGAAAAATGTCTAGTCAGATCATTTTCCCATTTTATGTACTTTTTAAATATCTTAAAATAACTATTTTATAAGAATAACTGAAGATTTTTGTATTTTGATTTATTATTAATATAAACATTCTCTCACTTGAAAAATCCATTCATAATTATTCTTACATACTTTTAACTTCTCTTTTTGTGTAAGTTACAATATGCAATAGATTAGTATAGTCATAAATAGAATATAAATAAATAAATATACTTACGTTAGGGATTTGTGCTTAGAAATATTTTCCTAAGAGAGTTGTACATAAAAAAAATTGGGGCAACCTCCTCGGGTCCCCTCCCATTGTGGGAGCTTTTCTGTCCTCAAAAAAAAAAAAAGAAAAAGAAAAAAAAAAGGAGACCACTGCTCTAAGTAATAGACTTTTACTTCTGTTTCTTGATTTATCAAATTTAGATAATATTTACCAACTTGGCTTTTTAAAAAATGAGTATTTAATATTTAGCTTTCTTTTTTTTGTTGTTTTTGTTTGTTTTTGAGTTGGAGTCTCACTGTGTTGCCCAGGCTGGAGTGTGGTGGCATGAACATGGGTCACTGTAGCCTCTACCTTCTGGGCTCAGGAGTCCCTTTTGCCTCCGCCTCCTGAGTGGCTGGGACTACAGGCATGCACCACCATCCCTGGCTTGTTTTTTGTAGAGACGAGGTCTTGCTTTGTTGCCTGGGCTGATTTTGAACTTCTGAGCTCAAGCAGTCCTCCCACCTTGACCTCCCAAAGTGCTGAGATTACAGGTGTGATCCTCCATGCCTGGCATATTATAGCTTTCTCACACTATGGATACAATCATCTCATTATGAAGAGATCCCAATGTCCATTATTTGTAGTTTTAATTTTTTTTTGAGTTGGGGTCTCACTCTGATGCCCAGGTTGGAGTACAGTGGCACGCTCATAATCACTGCAGCCTTGGCCTTCTGGGCTCAGGCATTCCTTCTACCTCATCCTTCCAAGTAGCTGGAACTACAGGCATGCACCACCACGCCCAGCTAATTTTTGATTTGTTGTAGAGACCATATCTCACCAAGTTGCCCGGGCTGGTCTCGAACCCGTGGGCTCAGGCAATCCTCTCGCCTCAGCCTTCCAAAGTGCTGGGATTATAGGTGTGAGCCACCGCACCTGGCCTGTCATTTTAGTTTTACTTCTTCCGTTGCTTACGTTGGTAACTCCAGAAATAACCACTCTATGTCCTCTTTCTGCCACTTGTGACAGTCTTGACCCTTCTCTTCTTTTTTTTTTTTTTTTTAAGTTGGATTATCACTCCAACGCCCAGGCTGGAGTACAGTGGCACACTCATGGCCACCCCACCGTCTACCTCCTGGGCTCTGGCGATCTTCCACCCCAGCCTTCCAAATAACCAGAACTACAGGCATGTGCTACCATGCCCGGCTAATTTTTTATTTATTGTAGAGACGAGGTCTTGCCAAGTTATCTGGGCTGGTCTTGAACTTGTGGGCTCCCAAAGTGCTGGGATGACAGGCTGAGCTACTGAGCCCAGCCGACCCTCCCCTTCTTAAACGGGGCATTCAAATATGTGTTCCTTTTCCCACCTATTTTTCCCTCTCTTCTACTTCCCACTTCCTGTCAGCTAGACTTTTACATTGCCAAAATTGAGAACATTTATATTTCTTTTCTATTATATAACCAGGTCTTTATATAAGTTGAGTCTAAAAGATGAAAACTATAAATAGTATTATGTTTAGTATTATATTATTGTGACTTGTCAGTTCTCTCCTGCCGGAAAATCTCCCTTCTGAACCTGAGATCCTTTGACTGCAGCTTGCAGTTATTGTCCCTTTCCCATAGGAAGTAAATAGAATTAACAAACCTCAACAATTGCCCCTTGTTGCTTAGCACATTACTGTTAAGGATTTGTCCCTTCTTAAAAGATAGACCATATTTTTGGCAAAAGGGAAAAGAACACGTGACATTTGTAAATTTCCTATAAAAAGTCCCTTGTGTTTAGAAAGCATGCTTGCTTTTTGATGTTTCTATTAGATCATAATGATTTAAAACTGAGCCTTTGGGATCCATAATGAAGGAACAGAATTATGATTTGAAATCACCATGGGCCACAGTTTCTCCCCCCAGCAGTCAGCATACACTACTTGTCTTCTGGAGTAGTTACCTGGTTATGTGAGCTGCAGGAAGTGGACATTTCTTCTCTCATCTGCGCACCCCCCCCCCACCCCCCACCACCAAATCCAAGTGAACTGAGCTAGTTCTGGAGTACTGGGCCATTGAAACAGTGAAAATTACTTTCCTTTTCAGGGAGAGCATTGCAGATAGGAATGAGGTATCATTTGGTGCTGTGTTTATAGAAATTGAAGGAGTGAACGCTCTGGCCAGTCTTTCTTAGGGTCCTGAAATGTATGACTTGAGACCAAACATATAAAAGTTAATACTGGCCTAAGATGAAGGATATTTCTAATTTTAGTGCCTCCTAAAATATGATTCTATAAATATTATTTAGTGCAGAGCCAACTTGTATGTTAGGATTACATTTCTTCCCACCAGGGCCAGGGTAATAACCCTGGGCTCTCAAGACCTCAACATTAATAGCAACTAGACCCTCTTTTTTCTCACACTCTGTCAGTTCCTTATAATCAGGGTACATTTAAGTTTGTTTAATATTTGAAACTTAGCTTTTTTATGCTACTTGTCTTTTTTCCTTTCTTTTAAAAAATTTCAGGGAATTTCTAATTGCCCTTTTTTTTTCTGGCATACTTTGCCTTTAAAGATAGCATCATTTTTTTTTCTGAACGCTCATTTAAATTTTATATTCTGTGATGGAATTCCCCTTTATAATTACTATTACTATTATTTTATTGCTATTTTTACCAGAAACCTCCATTCTGCAGTTTCCTAGTTGACCAGATGCTTCTGGGGGCCTGTAACACACCTGGCTTCCCAGGATTCCTACCCCGCCCCCCTTCTTCCGGGCAGGGATTACTGTTCTCAGGATCTGGAGTCTTCTGTGCCATTGACTTCTTTTTTTTTGAGTTGGAGTCTCCGGCTAGAGTGCAGTGGCATGCTCATGGCCAGCCATTGACTTCTTTAGACAGGATGTGCGGGAAATGTTTTGAGTGCTTTCATGTCCAAAACTGTTCTTATTGTACTCTAGTACTTGTTTGTAGTTGGGCTAGGCGTAGAATTCTGGGCTGGAAATAATTTTCTTTAGAAAATGTGAAGATGTGGCTGCATTGTCTTCTCGTATCTCCGACAGGAAGCTAGTTTGGTTATCAGTCCTTTGTAGGTGACCTGCTTTTCCTATTCAGGATCTGTGTTTCATACTTTTTGTTTTGAAATTCTGTGAGGGAATGTATAGATGTGGGTCTTTTCATCAGCTGTGTGGGTACCCTGAGCCCTTAGAATCTCAAGGCTTGGGTCTTTCTTTCCTCAACTCTGGAAAATTCTGTTTGTTTAATAGTTTATTTCTTCTCTTTTCTGTTTCTTCTTTCTGGGGCTCTTTTTAGTCAAATGGTGTACCTGTTGGACTGGATCTTTATGTTTTTTCTAATTTCTCTGTTTTTTCCATCTTTTTATCCAATACTTTCATTTTGAGTTTCTCAGTTTTATTTTTCAGATCATCTGTTGATTTTCTTTCTTTTTCTAATCACTTTCTAAATTCCAAGAATCTTAAATTTAATTTGAAAGAGTTCTTTTAATTTCTTTGTTTCTCTTCCATGGTTTCCTGTTTGTATTTTATATGGGTGCACTATCCTCTCCCATACTTTGATTATAACAATTTTTTAAAAATGTTGTCTTATGCCCCTTAATTGTCTCTTCATTCCCTTCAGGGTTGTTGTTTTCCCTCTGTGTGTTTTTCTTAGCTCCTCTTCTATGTGCTGCTGGATCTCCTCATGCACCTGGTGATCCTTGGTTTTCTATTCATATTTTTAAAAGAAAGACAGGGTAACTGGTGTGGATTTCCTCTGCTGTCTTAAAGTTGGTCTGTTTTCTCACTAGACCTGAACCTGAGTGGATGGCTGACTGAGCCCTCTGTGTAGGGGGGTGCATTGGCCAGCCTGTTTGCTCTAGGTTGAGCCCGAGTGGGCTCTGGGGGGCCCTTGGGCCAGTGAGTACTTGACTCTAGTCGGCCTGCAACCACACTAGAAGCCTTGACTTTCCCCAGGTTGTTTGTTCCTTCAGCTTTCTGGTTTTTCTACTGAGGGTTAATGCTAGGCTGCCTGTGATCTCCGTGGGGTGGGGGAAGCTGATGGGGGTGCCAACCAGCCCAGTGCCAGGGACAGATCTTCAATTATCCCCGCTGTCTTCAGCCTCACTTCTCACTCCTGCCCTCCCTTGTACCTGTTGGCTGGGAGCCCGGCGCCATCAGGTGTTCCATCTGACAGATTGGCTCTCCAGATTCCCTCTAGCATTCCAGCAAGCAGCTTGGCTTCCAGATCCTTTAGGTTGCCTGATAGAGAATTCTGGTCTGTGGCTTTCTCTGTCTGCCTCATCCATCGACAGAATTCCATTTGCTTTTGAACCTAGAAATGTGTTGGGTCTTTTATCCACTGGTGAATTTCCTACTTTCTTTTGGTTATTAGAGGTTTATTGCTTCTTTTGCCTTCCTTGTTTGAGTGTAGTTTTGCAGACTGTAAGTAGCAAACATGTATCTTCAGTCTTTCATCTTAAACTAAAAGTCGGAGATGTGAATTTTAAGCTACAGTATCTGTTTTCTGAATATTTACCTTCCCTGTTTATCTTCGTGTGACTGCAGTGTCTGTTTGAGCATTACATAATTAATACATTATTTCAATAAAATAAGACATGATAATTAGATGAATAACTTCAGAGGAATAAAGATAAAATGGAACTTTTTTCCCCCAGAAAATCTTGTATAATAACAGTTTTAGCAAAAAAGGAAAAAATGACTCGGTTGAAGATGAGTTCTTAATATTAACATCAATTTTGTGCCTGATTTCTATAGGCTATAAGTCAGCAAGGTTCTTTCCACTTTACTCATAATGCTATTCACACTTTGATTTTGATAATACTTTTGTCCTATACAGGATCTTTCTATTAATGTAATGAACTGCTTAAGCATTTCATCAGCTTTTAAATAGCACTTGGTAAAATAAAAAGGCTCATGAGATAATTTATTCCCCTAAGACAGAGAAGGGATAAACACGCCTTTTTAGTCTGTGATAGCAGATTGGTTTGGTGAATTTAAAAGCTTTAATTATTATGCTTTAAGCAACAATTTACTTTGCTTCAGTCTGATTCTGAGTTCTTCCTTTGAGACACTGTTTCATGTTGCTATTTTGGCGCTAGTCATTTTGTTCACTTTTCCCCTGGCTGGGCATGGTGGCCCACACCTGTAATCCCAACACTTTGGGAGGCTGAGGTGAGAGGATTGCCTGAGTCCAGGGGTTCGAGATCAGATCTTGTCTCTCCAATAAATCAAAAAGCAACCAGGCGTGGTGGTGCTCGTCTGTAGTCCCAGCTACTTGCAAATCTGAGGTGGAAGGATCGCCTGAGCCCAGCAGGTTGAGGCTGTGGTAGCTGTGATCGGTACCACTGCACTCCAGCCTGGGTGACAGAGTGAGACTCCGACTCAAAAAAAAAAAAAAGCATTACTGTAGTTACTGCTCAGATTTGTATAGTCCCTGTGCTGGTGTTGATGCTATGGGCTGTAGATGCACGCTGGCTTTTAGCTGTAAACTTGGGTGGCTTTTCAAATACAGAGCATGGATAGCTAAAGGAGTCCATTTCTAGATCCTTGAATTCCCCACACACTTTTCCCAGCATCGCTCTACCTGAGGATGTGCTTGGGACGGGGTGCAGGCCTTGCTTTCCCACCTTCTCTTGCACAGTTGTCCTTCTCCCACTTTTATCAGAGAAAGGCACACACACACTGCTCATCCCTCTGGGATCTCCCAAAGGTCCATTGCCCTGGATGTAAAAACCACCTGGACACCAAACAAAGGGAGTTAAAAAGGTGGTGTCTGTGTTCAGACAGTGAATGACTAAGTAACACTATCTCAGGGAATGACTGAATAACCGTTTCTTTTGCAATTAAAATAGTTTCCAATGTTTTGCTCTTAACATAACTGAAAGAAGGCCTAATTGAGTTGTCTGCTAAGTAACTAATAGATCATTAAGGATATTTTCGATGGCAGATTACTGTTGTTTTTGTCACATAACTCAAAAGATTTCAAAGAATTGAGAGATAATTGCTATAACAAGACTTCCATTCTTTTTTTTTTTTTTTTTTTTGAGTTGGAGTCTCACTCAGTTGCCCAGACTGGAGTGCAGTGGCCACTCCCGCTGCAGTGGCCACACCGCAGCCTCGACCTGCTGGGCTCCAGTGATCCTTCCGCCTCAGCCTTCCAAGTAGCTGGAACTACAGGCGCGTGCTACCACGCCCGGCTAATTTTTTTGATTTATTGTAGAGATGAGGTCTCGCCAAGTTGCCCAGGCGGGTCTCGAACTCGCGGGCTCAGGCAATTCACTCACCACGGCCTCCCAAAGCG
>CAUYQG010262501.1:0-23293 GCA_963574415.1 Tarsius wallacei
CTCCAACTCAATAAATAAATAAATAAATAATTAATTAAATACTTTACATATCATTGGCATAGTGTTTGCACATTAAAAAATAAATTATATCCGGGTTCGGTGGCTCAGCCTGTAATCCCAGTGCTTTGGGAGGCCGAAGTGAGTGAATTGCCTGAGTCCGCAGGATCGAGACCCGCCTGGGCAACTTGGTGAGACCTCATCACCACAATATATCAAAAAATCAGCCGGGCGTGGTAGTACGCGCCTGTAGTTCCAGCTACTTGGAAGGCTGAGGCGGAAGGATCATCGGAGCCCAGCAGGTCGAGGCTGCGGTGGCCAGGAGCGGCCACTGCACTCCAGTCTGAGTGACAGAGTGAGACTCCAACTCAAAAAAACCAAAAAAATTAAAAAAAATAAATTATTTGCATATGTTAGCTCAAGTAATTTACAACAATCCCAAGAGCGAAGGTATTACTGCCTGATTTTACAGATGGGGAAACCGAGACACCAGGAAGATAAGTAACTTGCCCAAAGTCACACTATCAAGGAGTGGCAGAGCCGAGATTTGAGTCCAGACTCCATACCTGTGACTACCATGCTGAAAACACACCCTGGCACAGCCACTCAGGCCACACAGCAACTGGCACACACAGGACCAGACGCAGTCACACACACTCCTGGGGCGGTCGCTCGTGGCAGAGGGCACCTAGCCCTGCCCAGCCTCACCTGGATCACACTGCCGTACTTCACGACATCCCCATGCACCTTCTTGTTCTCCGTGTCGTTCTGCTTCTGCTCCATCTGGGCCGCATGCTGGGCAGACACACACGGGTGAGGGGTAGGCTCAGATCCACCCCTGGAGGGAGGCAGCCGCCCAGCCCCGCACATGCACACACACACGCTCACACACACACCCAGGACGCTTGGACCCCCTGGGGGCCCCCACCCTGGCACAGCATGGAGTGACCCTTGGAGGCCATCTAGCCTGCGCCCTCCCACCATTGATGGGGGCTGAGGCTCAGAGTGTAGAGGACAGCCCGAGGTCTTCAAGCACACACAGTGCAGGGAGCCAATCCCTGCCCCCTCCCCTGCCACCTGACCTGGAGGGTTAAGCCAGCAGGACCCTGAACCCCTCTACTCCGATACCCCAAGCAACTTGAAGCTCCACCATCTCACCAGACTCCTGATGCCCCTGATGCAGGGCTCCTGCCCCAGCCCAAACCTTGACAGGGGGGTGGTTGGTGCCATTTCCTGACTCCCTCCAACACACACTCCCTTCCATAACTGTGTGCACTTCCAGCCCACTGCCTCCAGGCAGCCTTCCCTGACTGGTCACAACCAACTCTGATGGATCCAACTCTGGTGGCCTTGAGGACTTAGTCTGCATCCCATGAGGGACACCTTTTTAGGCTCTTCTGTCCCTGCTTGAGGATAGGTTCTCTGTCTCCTCCATCAGATTGGGGGGTCCTTGAGGGCAAGGGCACTGTCTCCTCCACCAGACTGGCACTCTCTGGAGGCAATAGTCCCTCTGCCCTTTCCTCCTCCTCAGTCCTCTACCGAGACTGGAGTGAGGGAGCTGTGGGGAGCCTTGCCACGGACCATGGGACTTTCCACAAGGCAACGATGTGTGTCTGTGTGACCACACGTGGTTCTGAGTATGTGATTCTGCAGGTGTGAACAGCAGAGTCCCAGTTCAGCCTCAGCAACAGGAAGGAAGCCTGTGGCAGCCCCCACCCCAGGAAGAGATGGGGCTGTTTATATCAGAGCTCAGGGAGCCCACCTCAGCCCCAGCTTTCCAGCCCAGTTCACAGCTGTAGGGTGGGGTCCACCTCCCCCATTCTAGACCCACCTCCTGGGAGGGAAGGGGGATCAGGGGGGAAGGACAGAGAGAAGCAAGGTCTGCATGACAAGGGTGGGGCACCAGGGCTGAGGAAGGGGCTCAGAAGCAGGCTGTAAAGTTGCTGACCACAGCTAAAGCCACCCAGTCTCTGTTCCATCAGAACTGGGGTTGGGACCTGAGAAGCAGGCTGCAAAGTTGCTGACCACAGCTAAAACCACCCAGTCTCTGTTCCATCAGAACTGGGGTTGGGACCTGAGCTCTGTCCAGAGAAAACTGCCCAGGATGTGACCTGAGCCACTGCTCACAGGGAGCCCATGAACAGAGCACAATGACACTGTCCCTGTGTCCAGGGTGAGTCAGAGACATGGGGCCATCTAGGCTCTATTGCAAACTCATAGGAGGGCCATGGACAGAGAGTACATCTAAGGGCCCCAGACCCCAACTCTATAAAACATGGGGAGAGGTCACGACTAGATCCAGTGTTCCCAAATTGGGTTCCCTGGAGCCACTGTCTCCAGGACCCACTGGGAACTTCATGTACAGTTGTGCAGGTTGTTCACTGCACTATGGTGTCGACATTCCACTCACTGAGCCATGTGCCCTGGCATAGGGCTGTGCCAAGGGGCATCTTCTTCTAATTGGCACACAGCAGTTATACAGACTAATGGGTCACTGGGTAGACGCCCTATCCCCCACTTCCCCTCATTCATAGCCACTCACACCGATCTCTTGCACACTGGGATTTTAAAAACCACCCAGCTCAGCCCTGGGTCCCCAGTTGGCTCTGACCAGCAGTGGCTCTGTGTGTGCGCCTGGGTTCCTGGTACATGTGCACAGACGCACACCTGCATGCACACACACCTGCAGCTTCTGCAGCAACACCACGTCAGCAATCTTCTCCTTGTCCTGCTTGGTCTGCTTGGCCTTCCAGTACTGCTTCTGGGCTGAGTAGCGGTTCATGGGGCATACTTTGAAGAGGCAGTCTGTAGGAAGGGGGTCATCTGGGGCTCAGGGCCATCCTAGCCTGCAGCTTTGCTCTCCCAAGTCCCACCCCCACGCCACTGGAAGAGCCCCATAGAATCTGGATCCTCCTGGATAATGCTGAGTAGAACGGGGAGTCCCAGAAGCAGGTTTGAGAGCAGTAGATCTTGCTAGGAGGATATACTGAGGGGAACACATGGCAATCCCAACAGCAGATGGAGCCCCCAGGGCTGCCTCCCACCCCCAACTCCAGCCACCTTGGCCCTGCCGGCACTAGTGGGCATCATCTCTGGAAACAAGAGCTCAGTTTGCTGGAGAGAGTGTGTCTTTACAGATTCTGCTCAGCCCTCAAGACGCAGCGGGGGTCCTCCTGCCTCTTTATGCTAGGTTGGGGCTCCCAGAACTTCCCCAGTGCCCCTACTCCCTGTCACTGTCACCATGTGGCTCTCACTGCCTTGTTAGAGGGTGGTTCCCAACAGAGTGGTGGGGAGTAGGGCCCCACCAGGGGGTGCTTAATTGGTTCAGGGTAGGGGGCAATTTGGGTTGTATCAACCATTGTCACAGCTGGCCCTTGGTGGGCAAAACAGAGATGCTGGATGCTTGCACCACAAAGACCACCCTGAGTGATGCCTGTTTGCAAATATCTGGTCCACACACTCACAGATGGACACCTGCCTACGGGTAGTGCTCTGGGCCCAGAGTCATAATATTTTAGAGACAAATATTTTTTGCATGGATTTGGCAAATGTTGAATTTTCCAAAACTCAACTCCACCATAAACTGAGGGAAGACTGTCCTTTGTGTTGTTCAAATTTTACTGGGAGTTTTGTGTCGATTCAGAAAATCCATCACTAATGGCCACACCAAACAGGAGCATTCGTGGCTGCCACAGTCGTGATTTAAAGACAAGTGTTTGCTACCTTGGGTCTATTCCAGTTGAGCCCAACATTGACTTCTATAATATATATTATTTATTAAAAATTGGCTGGGCATGGTGACTCATGCCTGTAATCCCAGCACTTTGGGAGGCAGAGGTGGGAGGATTGCTTGAGGCCAGGAGTTCAAGACGAGCCTGGGCAACATAGCAAAACCTTTTCTCTACAAAAAATGAAAAACTTAGTCAAGCATGATGGCACACATCTGTAATCCTAGCTACTTGAGAGGCTGAGAGAATTCCTTGAGCCCAGGTGTTCAAGGCTGCAGTAAGCTATGATCATGCCACTGCACTCCAGCCTGGGTGACAGAATGAGACTCTGTCTCAAAAAATAAGCTGAATGTGGTGGTTCAAGCCTGTAACTCCAGCACTTTGGGAGGCTGAGGCAAGAGGATTGATTGCCTGAGCCCACGATTCAAGACCAGCCTGGGCAGCTTGGTAAGACCTCGTCTCTACGATAAATCAAAAAATTAGCCAGGCGTGGTGGCGCATGCCTGTAGTTCCAGTTACTTGGAAGGATGAGTTGGAAAAATCGCCTGAACGCAACAGGTCAAGGCTACAGTGGCTGTGAGCATGCCACTGCACTCCAGCCTGGGAGACAGAGTAAAATAAAATAAACCTCGTTCCCTCCCCCTGGCTCTAGGTTCCAGGCACCCTCCAACCCTGGCTCCAGTCCGCCCACATTACATAAATATGGATATGGATAGATTATATTATTTTTGAATTCCACTTCCTATTTTTTTGCTGCCCTCTCCAGACTCAGGGGCGGGCAGGTAGGCAGGGCCTTCTAGAACTCATCACTGTTTGCCCAGCCCCTAGCCTGAGGCTCCATGAGTGTCTGCAGGATGAATACATATATCCAGAAAGACTCCCTCTTGTCTAAGGAAGTGGGGTTTGACGTAGCCTTGAAGAGAGGAAGAGGGATGAGGTATTGCAACTGGAGGAAAGGGCAGGAGGTGGGGAAGGATGTGGTGTGTCTGGGAACAGGACAGGCCCCTCCAGGCAGGGCAGGGAGCGTGGATAGGAAAGCGGCAACAGGCAGGAGAGGCGGCCCACTGAGAACAGAGCGGGTGGTGGTCCTAGCGCTGCATCTGAGCCAGCCTGGACAGGGCACTGAGGGCAGGGAGGCCAGGGGCCTGCAGGCCTGTGAGACTGTCAGCTACTTGGTCTCCAGATGGCTCACCAGCCCTCTCCAGTCAGATCCAGAGAGGAGAAAAGGAGGAAGGAGACGGGTACTGCCCTGGAGCAGGGGTCTCAAGCTTTCCTATCCTTGGCCCACCTAAGAAATACAGTGGGTTTTTTTTGAGTTGGAGTCTCACTCTGTTGCCCAGGCTGGAGTGCTGTGGCATTCTGACAACCACCACAGCCTTGACCTGCTGGGCTCAGGTGATCCTTCCGCCTTAGCCTTCCAAGTAGTTGGAACTACAGGTGTGCTCCACTATGCCTGGCTAATTTTTTTGTTTATTGTAGAGATGAGGTCTTGCCAAGTTGCCTAGGTTGGTCTCGAACCCCTAGGCTCAGGCAATCCTCTCACCTCTGCCTCCCAAAGTGCTGGGATTACAGGTGTGAGTCACCATGCCTGGCCAAGAAATACATTTTAGATCACTGTTTTTTGTTGTTGTTTTTCGTTTTTCTTTTCTTCTTTCTCTGTCACCCAGGCTGGAATGTAGTGGCATGATCCCGGTTCACTGAAGCCTCAAATTCCTGGGCTTAAACAATCCTCACACCTCAGCCTCCTGAGCAGCTGGAACTACAGGTACATGCTGCCACACCTGGCTCATTTTTGTATTTTTTGTAGAGATGGGGGTTGAGACCAGACTATGTTGCCCAGGTTAGCTTTTTTTTTAGTTGGGGGGAGGGTGTGTCTCACTGTTGCCCAGGCTGGAGTGCAGTGGCACAGATCAAGGCTAACCACAGTCTCAACCTCCTGGGCTCAGGCCATCCTTCCACCTCAGCCTCCCACGTAGCTGGAACTACAGGTACATGCCACCATGCCCAGGTAATTTTTTTATTTTTTCGTAGAGATGAGGTCTCGCTATGTTGCTCAGACTGGTTTCAAACTCCTGGCTCAAGTGCTCCTCTGGCCTTGGCCTCCCAAAGTGCTGGGATTACAGGTGTGAGTCATTGCGCCCGGTCTAGATCACCATTTCTTAAAACAGCATGGGGATATCCTGTCCCTGATCATGGCAGGTCAGCTTGGAGAACCATGGTTATAATCTATCCTGGACCAATCCAACCAGAAAACAACTAAAACAACAGGATTTTTAAAGGCATGTTATGCTAAGACTTCTTAAAGAATTGACAAGACAGTGATGAGTTACCCAGTCAGAAGAGAAAGTCAAAAATAAAACAAGGGAGATAAAGAAACACCCAAGCTACTTTTGCCCTGAGGCTATTTACTGATTCCAGAAAACATGAACTTTTATTTTGACAGCTTCGCTAGGTGGAAGGGTCAGAGATCTAAGCCCAGGCCCATAGGAGGTGAGGGGTCTAACAGGACACCGGGACTCTGAAGGGATACACTGTCAGGCAAGGACTGAACCCAGAGTACAACAGCTCCTAATGGGAACTAAAGCCCGTTGGAATCCCCTGGAAGTTTCAAGAAACCCCAAAGCTGAACTGAGCTTCTGGTGGTCTTAAGCTGGCAACGCCCCCAGGAGTCTGGTGCAGGGGACCTTCCTCCTCTCTGGAGGAAGGCACCTGAGTTCTAGACTCATACCAAATTTTCAAACGCAGTAACCAGTATACAATCAAAGATTAACAAGAGCCCTTGGGAACTAGACACCACAAAGGAGAACAAGCCCACAAATAGACACCAGAAACAGACGTGCGGAGACTTCAGACACAGACATCGCCAGCAAAAGAGATGTGCCTTCTCTGCTTCGGTCAACAAAAGAAAGGCTTGGAGATTCCTGCAGAGAACAGAAAACTCTAAAAACTGACACAGCCGACTGAAAAAGAAGCAAATGGAATTTCTAGAAATAAAAAAGCTTCAATAACCAAAATTTAAAACTCACTGGACATATGGACATATGCAACAGGAGAACGCCAGAGCTGAAGAGACAATTTATGACACAACAGCAACACTTACCGTGGCAGTGCTGTCTAATTCTGTGCTATGCAGTTCTTTAAAAGATGGCTGAGCCCCATGCAAGCCACTTTAGATCCCACGAATGGGTCAGAGCCCATGTTTGCATGAAACACATTGCCCTAGAACACCCCCAGGAGAGAAATGAAGCCAGCAGGGATCCCTTCCTGCTCCATACTCTTCTGGGTCTTTCTTGGAAGCTTATTACCTGGAACTGGTCAGATTCGTCTTTTTTTTATCACAAAGAGTCTCCCTTAGAACACACACAACACACGCCAGAAGATGCCTATTGAATAGATACACGAATAAATAAATGATGTGGCCCCTGCCCCCATGCACATCTCCACACTTTTACTGTCATGTGCTCTTTACCCAAAGGCAGCCCAGTCAGGACACCAGAGGGGGACCAGAACCTTCCTTCCCACCGAGCCACAAGTCTGAAGGACAGAAAGGAGGAAGGCAGACGGTAGCCAGGACCCTGGACCTACGTGGGAGCTGCAGCATCAAAGGCCAAGAGAAAAGGCTGAGGGCCCAGGGGGCTTCCTTTAGTCAGGATTCCTTTAGTCAGGACTGTGGGGTGGGTGGGTTAATGTACCAGTGGGTGAGAGGGCACAGGGTTGATGAGGCTGCTGACAAGAGGCTATTCATTCTTTAAAGTCAACTGACATTCACTTGAAACTGACTAAGGTGTCTAACACTGCAAAAGCCCACAGCCACTGCACAGATTCATCCTGGGGAAGGAGGAGTTTTAAAAGATACAAACTCCCAGGCCCCTCATAGATCCTGGCAGGTCTGGGGTGAGGCCCAGGAATATGCATTTTTATCTTTTATTTTTATTTTATTTTTTTGAGTTGGAGTCTCACTCTCTCACCCAGGCTGGAGTGTAGTGGTGTGTGTTCATGGCCACTGCAGCCTTGACCTGCTGGGCTCAGGCGATCCTTCCATCTCGGTCTTCCAAGCAGCTGGAACTATAGGCGCACACCACCATACCCAGCTAATGTTTTTTAAATTTTTTGTAGAAATGAGGTCTCGCCAAGTTTTCTAGGTCGGTCCCAAACCTCTGGGCTCAGGCAACCCTCTCGCTTCAGTCTCCCAAATGGCCGGCACTTTTATAGGCATGAGCCACTGCACCTGGCCAGAATATACATTTTTAAGTGCACCTTCTACCCTAGGTGGTTTTGCTGCTCAAGAAAGGTTGAAAAGTACCCGTGTAGAGGATCCAAGACAAGGACAGAGCACAGAGCAAGTTACACAGTCACAATCATGTGTGGCTTGTACGAAATAAAGTCAGTATCTGTTTCTAATTGTCTTCAACGTTTAGACTCCACCTACAGAACAAAACATCCAAGACATCAGGTTGTAGTTACAGAAGAGAATGGAAGGGTTATGGTCTTGATGATGTAAATTTAAAAGAGCATGTGGCAGTAGCAGGAGGGAGATATAGGCAGAGTGCTGGAGGAGTCGACAAAATAAGGGAAAGGGGGTAGCCAGGACACTGGAGTTTATACAGGTGACTCTAGAGAATCTACCATCCACAGGATGCTGTTGGGAGGGAGGGGTGAGTGGAGGAGTGGGTCGTGTGGGCTAAATTCTCATCTATCTCAGAAGGGCATGAATAGGTACTTTTTAAAAACTGGTAAATTAGGCAGAGCTCGGTGGCTCAGCCTGTAATCCCAGCACTTTGGGAGGCCGAGGCGAGAGGATTGCCTGAACCCGCAGGTTCGAGACCAGCCTGGGCAACTTGGCGAGATCTCGTCTCTACAATAAATAAAAAAAAAAATTACCCAGGCATGGTAGCGCACACCTGTAGCTCCAGCTACTTGGAAGACTAAGGCAGAAGGATCGCCAGAGCCTATCAACTGACACTGGGGTGGCCATGAGTGTGCCACTGCACTCCAGCCTGGGCAACAAAGTGAGAATCCAACTCAAAAAAAAAAAAAAATGGTAAATCAGGCCAGGTCTGGGGCTCATGCTTATAATCCCAGCACTTTTGGAGACCGAGGTGGTAGGATCACTTGAGCCTCAGGGTTTGAGATCACCCTGGGCAACACAGTGAGACTTCGTCTCTACAAAAAATAAATAATTAGCTGGGTTTGGTGGTATGCACCTGTAGTCCCAGCTATTCGGGAGGCTGAGGCAGAAGGACCACCTGAGCCCATAATCATGTCACTGCACTCCAGCCTGGGTGACAGAGTGAGATCCCAAAAAACTAATTAACTAATTAGTTAATTTAATTGGTAAATCAAGAAGTAGTGGGATAAGTGTAACATCTGGAGATCTGGGGTAGCTAGCAGAAAAAAACATGACAAGAGTTAAAAGGGATTGCTTTCGCTTGTTACACTGCTGGTGGGGGTGCAAAATGGTAGAACCGTGAGGGCAGAGCAAGTGGCTGGACTGGTGAGAGTCACAGATGCTCCCATGGCCTCAGTAACCTTACGGCTGGGCCTGCATTCTAGGACTCTAAAAGGACCATGGACAAGGGTCTCTGCTGCAGCACCACCAGGAATAATGAAAGATGAGAGACGGCCACGTGTCCATCCAGAGGACCTGGATACATTACAATAGAGTCACATGATGAAAGAGATTCTGACACATGCTTCAACACGAGTGAGCCTGTAGGACATCATGACAAGTGGAATAAGACAGTCACAAAAGAACAATATGTCTGCACTTGTATGAGGTACCTAGAGTAACCAAAATTATAAAAGCAGAAAGTAGAATGTTGGCTGCCAGGGGTTTGAAGGAGGAAATGGGAAGTTATTGTTTAATGGGGACTGGGTTTCAGTTTTGCAAGGTGAAAAGAGTTCTGTGGATGGATGATGGTGATGGCTGCACAGTATGAAAATGTACTGAATGCCACTGAGCTGCACATTTAAAAATTGTTAAGATGGTCAACTTGATGTATACTTTACAACAATTAAAAATAAATATTGTTCTCTCTGTTCTTGGGCAAGATAAATAAATAAATAACTTATTTTATTATTATTATTTTTTGAGTTGGAGTCTCACTCTGTCACCCAGGCCGGAGGGCAGTGGCACACTCCCAGCCACTGCAGCCTCCACCTGCTGGGCTCAGCGATCCTTCCGCCTCAGCCTTCCAAGTAGCTGGAACTACAGGCACACACCATCATGCCCAGCTAATTTTTTGGTTTGCTGTAGAGATGAGGTCTTGCCAAGTTGCCCAGGCTGGTCTCAAACCCACAGGTTCAAGCAAGCCTCTCAACACAGCCTCCCAAAGTGCTGGGATTATAAGCGTGAGCCACTGTGCCCAGCCTAACTTATTTATTTTAGCTGAAGTCTCACTCTGGTGCCTCGGCTGAAGTGCAGTAGTACGATCCTGGCTCACTGCAGCCTCCACTTCCTGAACTCAAATAATCCTCTCACCTCAATCTCACGAGGAGCTGGAACTACAAGCACATGCCACCATACCCAGCTGATTTTTTGGTTTTTTTTGTAGAGACTAGGTCTTACTGTGTAGCCTAGGCTGGTCTTGAACTTCTGGGTTCAAGCAATCCTCCTGCCTTGGCCTCCCAAAATGCTAGGATTACAGGCATGGGCCACTGTGCCTAGTAACAATTTTTTATAATTTTTAAAACTATGTAATTTGTAGGAAGCCTATTTTCCCATGGTTGTCTAGGTTATGGAACTAAAATGAATATATTTAATGAAAGAGAGCGTTTGAACTTCTATATATTAATATAAAAAGTTCTCCAGTAGGATCTGTCCACAGTAAGATTTAGAAAGCAAACAGAGCAAAGAACAAAACAGTGCATATAGAATGTTATGTCTGTGTAAGAGGAAATCTGAATTATGTTTGTGTTTGCATAAAGGAACACTGAAGGGCACATAAGAAACTAAAGACAGAGGTGACCTGAAGGGACAGAGGTAGGGGGCGACAGGGACAGGGCAGGAGCAGACTCTTGGTGTATATTTGTATGTTTTGATATTTGAACCATATGTATAAATTGCCTAGTCAGATTTTCTAATATGGTGGTCCTTGGAGTGGAGGGCAGCAGGTGAGTGAGGGTAGGGTAGAGGACCAAGCTTTCCTCTTGATCCTAGAGCATGCATTTGTATTACTTTTTTAAAAAGGAAACAAAGAATAAGAGAAAGTTTTCAAGTGGCCAATAAACACGAAAATATGTTTGATCTCACTAGCAGTCAGAGGAATGCAAATTAAAGCCACAGTAAGATGCCATTTCACACCCAGCAGGTTGGAAGAAATTTAAGTGGGACAAAACCAAGGGTGGCAAGGATGTGGGCAGAGCAAGGGAAGCTGCTCTCACTGTCTGGAGATGTGAGTGTGACAGCCCCTGTGGGAGGCCACAGGGTCATTTCTTACGTGCGGGAAGAGTATTCCTCCCATCCAGCAAGTCTCCCACTCAGAACACATGGGAGGAACCGTGCCCACGAGCCCAGGGAGACTCACTGCAACACAGCGGGTAGTTGCCAGAAGCTGGACACAGCTAATGGCCCATAACAGGAGACCAAGGAATGGACTGCAGTCATCAGGCAAGAGTGTCACATTGCAATTAAACAGATGAACTACAGCCTTATGTACCAACACGAACAAATCTCAAAAAAACAATACAGAATGAAAAAGTACAGAAAGATTTGTTTAGAAGATTACCATTAGTACACAGACCCCAAAGCAATGGCAACAAAAACAAAAACAGACAAATGGGACTTAATTAAACTAAAAAGTTTCTGCACAGCAAAAAAAATAATCAACAGAGTGAACAGAAAACTTACTGAATGGGAGAAAATATTTGCAAATTACGCCTCAGACAAAGAGCTAATATCCAGAGTCTACAAGGAACTCAAACAACTCAACACGAAAAAAACAACCCCATCAAAAAGTAGACAAAGTACACGAATAGACACTTTTCAAAGGAAGACACACAAGCAGCAACAAACATAAAAAAATGTTCAACATCGCTAATCATCAGAGAGATGCAAATTAAAACCACAGTGAGATATCACCTCACACCAATCAGAACGGCTATTATTAGAATTCAAAGAACAACAGATGTTGGCGCGGTTGCGGAGTAAAGGGAAGGCTCATTCACTGTTGGTGGGATTGTAAACTAGTTCAACCTCTGTGGAAAACAGTATGGAGATTTCTCAAAGAACTAAAAACTGTATTACCATTCAACCCAGCAATCCCACTACTAGGAATCTACCCAAAGGAAAATAAATCATTAGATAAAGAAACCTGTACTTGTATGTTCATTGCAGCACTATTCACAATAGCAAAATCAGGGGTCCAACCAAAGTGCCCACCAACAATTGGCTGGATAAAGAAAATGTCATATACACACATATATGTCATAAAAAAGAACAAAACCATGTCCTTTGCAGCAACATGGATGGAACTGACTTGGAAACAGAAAACCAAACTCCACATATTCTCAATTATATGTAGGAGCCAAATGGCCACAAAGGTGAAAATAATAGACACTGGAGACACCAATAAAGGGGGAGGCCGGAAGGGTTCAGAAATTGCCTATTGGGTACAATGTTCACTATCTCGGGAAGGGGCCACCTGAGACCCAATCCTCACCACTATGCACCTGTACCTCCTGAATCTAAAATAAAAATGGAAAAAAAACCATATATATATATATATATATATATATATATATATATATATATACACACAGGAGGCTTAGCACACAGAAAAAACGACCAGGCACGGGAGCTCCAGCCTGTAAGCCCAGCACTTTGGGAGGCCGAGATGAGAGGACTGCCTGAGCCTGCGGGTTCGAGACCAGTCTGGGCAACTTGGAGAGACCTCATCTCCACAATAAATCACAAAAACTAGCTGGATGTGGTGGCCTGCATCTGTAGTTCCAGCTACTTGGAAGGCTGAGGCAGATGGATCACCTGAGTCCAGCAAATGCCACTGCATCCAGCCTGGGAGACAAGAGTGAGACTCCAACTCAAAAAAAAATCAGGCAGGCGTGGTAGTGAGCACCTGTAGTTCCAGCTACATGGAAGGCTGAAGCAGAAGGATCGCCTGAGCCCAGCAGGTGGAGGATGGGGTGGCCGCGGGTGTGCCACTGCACTCCAGCCTGGGCAACAGAGTGACACTCCAACTCAAAAAAAAAAAAAGAACATAGAAATTAGCTTCTTCAGCCACGTGTGGTAGCGCTCACCTGTAGTTCCAGCTACTTGGAAGGCTGGGGCGGAAGGATCGCCGGAGCCCAGCAGGTCGAGGCTGCGGTGGCCAGGAGCGGCCACTGCACTCCAGTTTGGGTGACAGAGTGAGACTCCAACTCAAAAAAAAAAAAAAAAAGAAAATAGCTTCTATTGTCCATGGATATATCTCGATGTACTAATAGGAAAAGGGTTAAAACAGGCCCCAGAATGATTCACACCGATTTCTGATGAGTGTTCACCTCTGGAGAGGCGGGAGAGGAAGGGGAAGAGAGGAGGATCCAGGGGGCTTCGGCTACAGCAATGTTATTTCTTCAAAAATAAAAAAGATCTGAAATAAACATGGCAAAAATGATCTGACAAAGCTCAGCAGTAGGTACAAGAGGTGTGTGTTATTTTTCTCTTTACTTTTGTGTAGAATTGAAAAATGTCTTAATAACAATAAACCAGGCTTGGAGCACAGAGGGTAGAGAGGAGGTGTAGGCTGGGGGAACAGGGCTCCAGCCATGCAAAAAGAGGGCGGCTACCTCATTGCTCTCCTCCCTGGCACCTGTCCCTCACCAGTCTGAGCAGGTCAGTGGCCCCCACACACTTGTCCTGGGGTTGCTGCGGCAGGAGATGTGAGCTCAGAGCTTCCCCGTAGTCGTCCCTTTCCCCAGCGTGAGGAGGAAGATAAAGACAATGGCCTGGGGAGGGAAGGTGCCCCCACTCCAGGCCTGGTCAGTAGCACAGGACTCACAGCAGCCAGAGCCTCAAATAGAGTACAGGGAGCTAGGGTGGCGTGGGGTGCCACACACACTAGGGCACCAGCAGCCAGGGCCTCTCAGGGCCTCCCAGGGCCTCGCCAACTCTGGAAAGAATTCCCTGAACATGCTGAGGCTTGGGGCAGCCTTGGAAGGTACCTGGAGCTGAAGCCACAAACAAGGAGCCATGCAGGAACCGACAGAGGCTTCCTAAACCCACCCTGGTAACCCCAGGGTCCGCAGGTGAAGGGGAGATGGTAGAGAGTCAGGCAGCAGGCTGAGGAGGAGAGATCTGCAATGACTCCTCACCCCAAGATGGTGGGGGCAGAACTTCTGGGGGTCTCAGGACAAGGCCATCTCCGGTTACCACAGCTGACTTCTAAAATGCCTACCACAACCCCCACACCTGCTCTGGGTCCTCCCCTCAGAGCTAGGACACTTGCAGGAAAGACATGGAAACAGCAAAGCCAGGACGCCAGATCTGAGGCCAAGCCCCACCCCTCTCTTTTCTGGCTTCAGTCTCAAAACTGAAAACTCCGTTGTCCATGTCTCTTGTCCCAAGAGCCAAGAGCACTCCGACCTGTCCCTGCCAGCCATGGGGCTGCACAGCAACCTGGCTCTGTCCCAGTAGGCCAGCTCATTTCAGGTCCAAACAGGGTCATGGGGAGTCCAGAGGGGCCTCTGCCGGCCTCACCAAGTCACCAAGGGCCCAGGAGCTGGAGTGGAAAAGGGGGTGAGGGGGATGGAGTCTGAACCCCTCTCCTCCACCTCACTTTGCAGGCTGGGCCCGCAGAGGCCACGGGACCACAGGGATCCCGGATGGATCCTGCTCACAGGCTTTGGGAAAATGGAGAGGAAGAGAGGGGGAGAGTGGGAAGGAACCAGGCAGAAGTCAAAGGAGCATTTGTTCTGCTAAGTGGCTTTTTTGTTGTCAAAAATTGGCCCCAAACACTGTCCACTGGAAGCCTAGGGCAAGATTTTCTTAGTCACACCCACCTCCCTGTCACCAGCCTGTCACACCACAAAGCTGCCCACACACACCTCAGTGCACACAAATCTTCCCTTCTGGTCCCAGCCCCCTCTGTGCCCTGGCAGAGCCTACCTGCAAACCCTCACCACCCTCTCTCACTAAGCTTCTCCCAAGAATTCACCTAAATCTAAATCCCCTCTACTAGATGGCAACTCGCCCTCCATCAGCGGCTTCAAAGCTCACCTCTTTCTGGCTCCAGGAGAAGCCCAGGCCCCTTGGCTCTACCACCCCCAGGGAGCAAGGGCAGGCATGATGACAAGGCTATGGCTTCAAGCAGGGCTCACATGAGCTACCTGAAACCCAGATCCTTGGCCCAGTGGCTTCGGGGATGGGCTCAGCGGGAGAAATCCTGGGTGGGTCACATCAATGGGGCACGGAGCAGCCAGGCCTTGAGTGGGAAGCAGGGACAGGAAGAAGCCAGAGGAAGGGCCTAGTGCGTGCATTTATTCCTCAAATGTGTACTGGACACCTGCCATGTGGCAGACACTGCAGATAAAAACAGTGAACAAAACAAAACAAAAAACAGACATCACTGCCCTGTTGGAGCTGACCTCCTAGTGAGGGAGATAAATAATAAAAATAATTGGAATACATGCAGCACGTCAGATTCATGCTATGGAGAAAACTAAAGCAGGGAAGGGAAGTAGGGTGAGCAGTGCAATTTTATATCAATTTTTTTTTTTTTAGTTGGAGACTCACTCTGTCACCCAGGCTTGAGTGCAGCGGCACACTCACAGCCACCGTAGCCTCGACCACTGGGCTGAGATGAACCTACCACTTCAGCCTTCAAAGTAGCAGAACCACAGGCATGTGCCACCATGCCCGGCTGATTTTTTTATTTATTGTAGAGACAAGGTCTTGCCATGTTGCTCAGGCTGGTCTTGAACCCCTCTCGCCTCTGCCTCCCAAAGTGCTAGGATTACAGGAGTGAGTCACTGTGCCTGGCTCTATATCAAGTTTATATTGAGTGGTCAGGGAAGGCCTCACTGAAGACATGAGACCTGAAGCCATTGAGAACACAAGCCACATCAATATCTGCAGTAAGAACATTCCGGACAGAGGGAACAACCAGTGTAAAAGTTCTTTATGTTTATCCGTCACAATCCGGCAGAGTGTGACGGATAAACATAAAGAACAGCAGGGAGACTGGTGTGGCTGAAGGGATGTGGGGGAGGGACGGGGGAGGGGACAAAGTGGGAGAGGCAGCGGGGCCAGACAGTGCAGGGCAGGACGTCCTCAGTAGTAGGGTGTCCGGGGCCAGGGACAGTTCCCACCTGTACAACCTAAGACACCTCCCCCACCTGGGTACAGTCCCCACTCAGAGTTCAGTGATGGAAGCAGGAACAGGACAGCAGGCGTGGGACCCCTCTGCAGACTGGGAGGAACCCAGCAGCCAAGGCCTCCGGCAGCCAGCCAGCCAAGAATGCCACAGGATTGTCTGAAATCCCAGTCCCCTCCCAGCATCCCTCTTGAGGACAATCCCAACTAATCTCTCCCCAGAGGAACAGCCACGCGGGCAGACTTGGTGGCAGCAGGCCCGGCATGTTCGTGCCTGCCCCCACCCTGCCCACCACGCCCAGGACCCGTCTGTCTGACTGTCGGTCGGTCTCAGCCCTCACAGGTAATCACAACAGTATCACCTTACCCTGGATTGGCACAGTGAAAGCCAGGATATCATTTAATCCTCACAAAGGCCCTCGGGACTGCTGGGTGGGGCAAGAAGCCCACTGACTACGGAAAACACAGGGTCCCCACGAGGGAAGGTACTTTCCCAGGGTCACAGAGATCTAGGCTCCAGAGGCTCCCCTAGGGCAGGAGTCACCACAGGAGGGGACTGAGGACATAAGCAGGGTCAGAAGAGTCTTGGAAACCCCAACGATGAAGAGACTGAGCCATAGGGATGGGCTTTCATCCTGGGCCTACTAAAGCCTAAGGCAAGTTTCTTTTTCATCCCTGTTCCCTTAGAAAATACCCAGTTATATAGACAAAGAATCTCCTAGTGAGGATTTCAGAAGAGAATGGGCCCCTGGCCAGAAGTGGGGTTTGGCCCAGAAGAAGAGGGGAGGGGTGCATCCATGCCAAGATGGCAGTAGTGCAGGCTAAGGGGATTCCACCTACAGCAGAGTGAGGGCTACAGAGAACCACCTCATCTCATCCAGCCACTGGGGTTTACTGGGGTTGAGTAAATTCAGTCCCAGGTCCAGGACTTGGTGGCCGGGAAGGGTCTTACCTCGGAACTTCTTAGGAGGGTTGTCTAGGTCCCCAGCTGCAGGCTCCACCACACAGCGGTCATCCACCAGCCTGCGGACAAGGTAGCTGGATCAGTGAGGGAGAAGAGACCCATCTCCCCACAGATCCCTCCCTCAGAGCAGGAAGCACCTATCCACCCATCCATCCATCCCTCCACCCATTCATCTATTCTTCCACCCATCCACCCATCCATCTAACCATCCGTTCATCCATCCACCCACCCATCCACTGATCCCTTTATCCATCTCTCTACCCATCCATCCATTCTCTCTCACCCATCCATCCATTCCTCCACCCATCTACCCATCCCTCCACCCATCCACCCACCCAGAGCACCAGAGCCCCCCAAGAAATGTCCTCCATCACTGACAAGCCTCCCACCATGAAGCCATTCTTGGCACCTCTGCTGAAAGGCAAGGTCTCTTGAGTGGGATGGGAGAACCCCAGGAAGAACACAGAGGTATCCCTAGCCAACCCAAACCCCTAACTGGAGCTGGAGCTGTCTTGCAGGGACTCTGCTGCCAGTATGGGATGTCACACACTGCAGGTGGTAACTCCCGTCACAGCCCTGAGATCCCGCTCCCTGATGGAGAGGACAATGGGCAATGGGAGAAGGAGAGGGAAAGGGATGGAGAGATAAAAGCAGAAGAGAAGAAAGGAGAGGCAGAAAGACAGTGAGGAGATAAAAAGATGAAGAAACAGAAGCAGCGAGAGACTAGAGGCAGATGAGAGAAGCTTATGAGACCACCAAACTGGGGATATGAGTCTCAAAGGCGGAACAATGACTCTTAAGCCTTCCCAATCTCAGTCAAGCCCATTACACACTCTCCTGTCTGGCCCAACCTAGGGCCTGAAATTTGCCCCTTATAGCAATGGCTCTGGTTAATCGTGCATCTCTGGATTCTACCAATCCATCCATCCATCCCTCCACCCATACATCCATTCACCCATCCCTCCACCCATCCACCCATCCCTCCACCCATCCACCCATACCTCCACCTACTCACCCATCCATCTACCTATCCACCCATTCATCTACCCATCCACCCATTCATCTACCTACCCACCCACCCATCTACCCATTCCTCCATTTAAATTTTTTCAGTGACACTCTAGCATCTAGGATAAAATGATGATGATCACCCACGATCTCAACTCTATCTCAGCACCCTCACACCTGTTGCCTCTGGATTCTCACCAAGGAGCTTGCCATGAGCACCATTTTACAGAGGAAAAAACTGAGTCCAAAGTTTAAATAACTTTCCTGAAGTCACAGGGTGACTTCAAAGCCCATGCTCCTTCTGCACCTCCCCTCCTTGGTTTGACTAACAAAGGTCTTCTGTGGTCTGACCTCTACCCATGCCCCAGCTGGCCTCACAATTTCCTTGCTCCAACTGTATTAAACCTCCAATTGATCCCAAGGTCCCTGGAATTCTCATGTCTCGAGAGGCAGTCCTGGCAGCCTGCATTGCCTTCACACCCACCCCACTCTGGCCTCCAGAAGCCTCAGGCCTAGCAGACCTCCATTCTTCTACCGTGGTTCCTCGCTCCTACTCTGTAAAGCCTTCCTTTGCCAATACTCCTCTCTGTGGACCTTCTCCCTCCCCCATGTTCCCACAGCACCTGGTCCTGGCCTCTCCCGGAGCTGTCTCTATCTACTTCTATACTTGCTGTGCTACACTGTGAGTTCCTTGAGGACAGGACCCGGTTTTTTTTTTTCCCTTGGAATCACCAGCACTTTGCCCAGTACAAAGTATTAGTGTGTGTGTGTGTGTGTGTGTGTGTGTGTGTGTGTGTATTCTTCATTCTGGCTCCTGGTCAGAGCTCCTAAAGTCCCTGGAACTTCCTGAGTGATACGGATGAGAAGAGCATCTTTTATTGTAACACTTGGATTTTGTCTTCAGTTTTTGAAATAGCTCTGGAGCAATCAAGATGAAATGGTATGAATTTTGCTCATACCAAGCTACTTTCGACCACACCTGCATTTATGTTAATGAGGTAACTTTTGGAAAGCCCCAAAGGATGAGGAGGCTGGTTGCCAGGGGAACTATGTGATTAGAGGGTTGACATTTTCTGCCCCATTATGACCACTCCTGGAAAAAGACGGTGGCTGAACATTAAATTGATCACCAATGGCCAATGGCTTAATCAATCATGCCTATATAATGAAGTCTCCACAAAAACCCGAAAGGACCAGGTTTGGAGAGCTTCCAGGTTGGTGGACACATGGAGGTGCTGGGAGGGAGGCCCTAGAGGGTCTAGAAGCTCTGCACCCCTGCCCCATACCTTGCCCTGAATACCTCTTCCATCTGGCTGTTCCTGAATTGAATTTTTTTTTTTTTTTTTATTCAGGGTTTCACTTTGCCCAGGCTGGAGTGTGATGTCACGATCATTGGCTCACCACAGCCACAAACTCCTAGGTTTAGATGATCCTTCCATCTCAGTCTCCTGAGTAGCTGAGACTACATGCGTGTGCCACCATGCCTGACTAATTTAAAAAATTTTTTTTTCTAGAGATGAGGACTTGCTATGTTGCCTAGGCTACCTTGCCTAGGCAGCCCAGGGTCAAGGCAGGCGTTGTACCTTTTTATAATAAACCAGTAATTTAATAGGTATACTGTTTTTTTTCTGAGTTCTGTGAGCCAGTCAAGCAAATTATCAAACATGAAGAGGGAACTGTGCAAAGCCCTAATTTACAGCAGCCAGTCAGAGGCACTGGAGGCCTGGACTTGCAATGGGCATCTGAAGTAGGACATCTCGTGGGACTGAGCCCTCAACCTGTGGGATCTGATGCTAACTCCAGGTAGAGTTGGAATCAGAACTGAGTTGGATTGGAGGACACCCAGTTGGTGTCCATGGAGAACTGCATAACTGCCTGATGTTTTCAGAACTTGTTATTTAATTTTCTAATTCTACTTGTTATTTCCATCTTGCAGGCAGGGAAACTGGAGCTTGGAGAGGTTAAACACTCTGCAGAGCTGCCTAGGCAGCCTAGGGTCAAGGCAGGCGCTATACAGACCCTCACAGTGAGGGGAGGGGAAAGGGCCTGGCCTCCCTTCCTCCCCAGTCTCCAGCACGGGCTCAGGTCTTGACCCTCCTCCATCTGCATGTACATCCTTGGTCACTTTAGCCACACTCCTAGGCTCAAAAGCACCACTGACACAGTCACTGACAACTCTCACGTTCCCCTCTCTGCCCCTCTTCCCCAGGAAGAGGCCAGGCTCAGGTCTACCTGCCTACTCGACGTCTCCACTTGGATGTCCACAGGCATCTCACACTCAGCTCGCACAAACTAAGCTCCTGGTCTTCTTGGAGGCCTCCCCATCTCAGTTGATGGCAACACCATCCTTCCAACTGCCTGGGCCAAAAACTTCAGGACGCTTCTCAGCTATTCTCTCCCTCTCATGTCTCACACCTCCCCTGTAAGGAGATCCCACGGGCACCATCTTCAAAAGACAGAATCAGCCAGGTGCAGTGGCCCATAGTCACCTTTCTTTGCCTACACACACCAGGTGGGAGCTGTGCTAAACACCCTGTGGAGAATAAAAAGAGGAAGGCAGCCCGGCGTGGTGGCTCAAGCCTATAATCCCAGCACTTTGTGAGGCTAAGGTGAGAGGACTGCCTGAGCCTAGGAGTTCGAGACCAGCCTGGGCAACTTGGCAAGACCTCATCCCTACAATAAACTCCCCCCGCCAAAATATTAGGCAGGCATGGTGGCACACACCTGTAGTTCCAGCTACTTGGAAGGTTGAGGTGTAAGGATCACCTGAGCCCAGCAGGTCGAGACTGCGGTGGCTGTGAGCGTGCCACTACTCTCCAGTATGGGTGACAGAGTGAGACTCCAACTCAAAAAAAAAAAGAAAAAAGAGAAAAGATAGAATCAACCTCTTCTTGTCACTTCCACCATCACCCTGGCCAGTCACCTCTCCCCGCTGCCAGCTCTAGACTGGATTCCGTAATTACCTCCTTTATGGTTTCCTGGGTTCCCCCTTTGTCCCCTACAGTCTGTTCGCCACATAGACTCCACACAGCGGTGGTATCCCTTTAAAAGATAAGTCAGACCCAGCATGGTGGCTCACGCCTATAATCCCAGCACTTTGGCTGGCCAAGCAGGAGGATTGCTTGAGCCCAGAAGTTTGAGACCAGCCTTGGCAACACAGGGAGACCTCCCTTGTCTCTACAAAAAAATTAAGATTAGCTGGGTATAGTGGCATGAGCCTGTGGTCCCAGCTTCTCGGGAGGCTGAGTCAGTAGGATTGCCTGAGTCCAGGAGATCAAAGCTGCACTAAGCCATAATTGTGCCACTGCACTCTATCCTGGGTAACAGAGTGAGACCCCTACTCAAAAGAAGGAAAAAAGATCAAATCAGACCAGCAGTCTGCTCAGAACTCTCCAGAACCACCCATCTCAGAGTAAAACCAAACATGGCCTGAAAGACCACATAACCCATCCCCTCACCTCTCTGACCAAATCTCCTCTCTCTCCCCTTGACTACTCTGGCCCAGTCCTGAAGCCCCCTCTAGGTCCCTCAAGCCTCCCAGGGCACACTGGCTCATTCCTCTGCCTGGGACCCTCTACCTCCAGACTCCAGACACCCTCACGTCCTTCAGATCTGGGCTCAAATGACTTATTCCATGGAGACTCCCCTCCCCCCCATCCTTCCTGAGTAAACTGCTTCCTCCCACACTCCTGCCCTCTGTAGCTTTTACCACCACCTGGCTGGCTATATATTTTACTATTTTGTTTACTATCCTCACCCTCACCCATGAGATATAAGTTCCACAGGGACACAGATGCACCTGTTTTGCTGCCTGCTGTATTCCCAGCACCCAGGTTCCTCCAGATGCAGAGTGGGTACACATGAAATACACACTGCGTTCATTAATTCACTTTATTAGCTGTGGCGTGAAGCACATGAGAAGCAAAATATATGGTCCCTGCCTTGGGAGTTTAAAATCTTATCGGGAAGACAAATCACATACTCATAAGAGTAATCATATGCAGAACATGCATCGTTCCAACTGAGCCACCAGCTGTGGGTTTTGTCCGAATTCAGGGAAGGGAGAGGTCAGAGCTTGGCCAATCAGAGAAGGTGTGAAAGAAGCCGGAACAGCTCAGGGCCCTGAATAATTCATAGCATTTCCTGTAAAACCTCAGTGAATCAGATTAGCTGGTTGTCCCTTAGCAAAGCCCAGAGGGAGGGGACATAGGACCGAGGAGTTTCGATGGTGGGGAGGGAGATAGCATTGGCCAGGGCCTGGCTAGGGGTGCTGGAGCTTCAGGGCAGCATGGAAGTCCTGCAGCTGAAGAGAGGCTGGGACAGCCCCCATCTTGGCCAGTGCACAAGGCCCTGTGGAGAGGGAAAGAAGAGGCCAGGGAGTCCCCTTCCTCAGAGACTCTGTGTCTGAGGACCTCAACCCATCCTCATCCCAGACCTCCAACCCTCTCCTGGGACTTCCCTGTCTGGGTCACACATGCAGGAAAGACATGCCAATTTGGAAGCCACATTGCTTTTCCTCATTCCCTGGCACAAGCCCGCCTGGTCATCGGGTGGATGTCCATCTGGCGTCACCCACTCACATAGCTTCTGGAGCCCTGCTGTCTCCAACTCAGCCATCCCCATCCCAGTGCCCTGGTGGCCTACAAAGCGGGGCATGCAAACTGAAGGCACTAAGAGAAAGGGAGGGACTGGTCAGGAGGGCAACGTGGCCCCCAGGAGTGAAATTTCAAACAAGATTGGGAAGAAAAACATCCCACTTCTGCAGCTGAGAGAGGCCGGGGATGGTCTGTAGGAGGGACCAGGGCAGAGAAGCAAGCATGTGGAAGGGTACAAACAGGGCAGGGCTTCCAAAAAGAACTCAGTAGTGAGGACTTGGGGTGCAGGAGACAGGACCTCCTAAGCTTCCTCCTGGGTCCTGGACCAGCAGAACAAGTATCGCCTGGGAACACTGGGCTCCATTCTGTATATCTTCCCATGAACCCCCAAGGGTGGCACATTGCCTTCCTTTTTGTTTGGAGTTGGAGTCTCACTCTATCACTCAGACTGGAGTGCAGTGGCAGGCTCACAGCCACCGCAGCCTCGACCTGCTGGGCTCAGACAATCCTTCCACCTCAGCCTTCCAAGTAGCCAGAACTACAAGTGCACGCTACCACACCCATTTAATTTTTTATTTATTGTAGAGACGAGGTCTTGCCATGTTGCTCAGGCTGGTCTTGAACCCCTCTCGCCTCTGCCTCCCAAAGTGCTAGGATTACAGGAGTGAGTCACTGTGCCTGGCTCTATATCAAG
>CAUYQG010262509.1:0-10195 GCA_963574415.1 Tarsius wallacei
CATATGACCCAGCAATTCCCCTATTGGGAATATACCCGGAGGAACTCAAATCATTCTGCAAAAAAGATACCTGCACATGCATGTTTGTTGCAGCTCTATTCACAATAGCAAAAACATGGAACCAACCATGCTGCCCATCGATTAAAAAAATGTGATATGTATACACAATGGAATATTATGCAGCCATAAAGAAGAACAAACATATGGACTTCGCAGCAACTTGGATGGATTTGGAGTCGATCATATTCAGTGATCTATCACAGAAACAAATAACAGAGTACCATATGTTCTCACTCATAAGTGGACCTCGAACAATTATCATAGTACTATAAGAAAGGGATCGGCAGTAGTGGGAAATGGCCAGGGGAAGGGGGGTGGGATTGGCGGTTGAAGGAAACAGCCAGGGGAGGGAGGGGCACACCTCATGAACATTTGTTTACCTAACCCTGAATTGTACCCCACATCTTTAAAATACAAAAAAGTTTTTAAACTGAAATGTTAATAGACTTAATAGTGATGTTTTGTGATTGATGGCATCCCTGAATAGTCCATTAATCAGAAGCAGGCCATGTAGTCTGCTTTATCTTTAAGGCAAGGTGCCATGAGTTTTAAATTTAGAGGAAAAACAATCATGGATAGATGTGTACCTAAAATAAATTTGTCCTTCGTAATTCTTAAATTACAGCCGGTCCATCTAACAAATACATACTAAATGCCTGCTGTATGTCATATCAAGAGCTAAGGATAAAAAGCAGCACGGTATAAATGTGTGTTTACTTATCTCAACAAATGTTGGAGACAACTCAGCAGACAGGAAGAAACCGGTGCAATGGCAATCCTGAAAAAAAGATCGGTGGGGGAAAACTCCGATAATGGAGTGTGCTTGAGTCAAACGTTGACAGTTAGAGAAAGTTTGGGTCAGAAAGAAAGAGGAGGAGGCTCCCAGGTGGCAGACAGGCTGGGCAGTAAGGAGGGGCGAGAATGAGGGACAGAGTTCAAGGAGACGCTGAGGAGGCTGGTGGTGTGGGCGCACTCCCAGGCCCACGTTGCTCTTCGGATTGGAAATGAGCGTTTGCTCTCTGTGCCAGAGAAAGAGGCACTTTGATGTATGACGCTCTTAAAGAGATGTCAGGGCTCCATGGCACACCCTCGAATACCATCCAGTTCTCTTGATATCTTGGGCCCCGGCTCCTTTTCTTCCTGGATGTTCAATGACTGTGGACATTTGCATGAAAAGGGGGCTTTTGTTTCTCCCAGTTCATCTGCTCCTGTAGCCATTTGTGCCTCACTTCATTGTCACTGGTCTCCTCTGTGAACGGGTGAGGACTTGAGGAGAGAACAGCCCAGAAGCTCAGAGGACCAGAGACTTCGTTGTCATGTAAATCAGCACCGAAATAAAAGGGAAGAGAAGGACAGAGAATGGGTTTTAGAAGCCACTCCATAAAATGATTTCCATGGGGCCAGTGGCTCTTTAATATTTATCAGTGCCACTGAGTTCTTTTGGCAACAGTAATTCATCATCATAAAGCCCATTTCTGCATCCTCTGTTGGGTATTGCAACCATAGGGAGGGGACGCCCCTAAAAACACACACACGCACAAAAACGAAAACAAAAAAGCACTGCGAATGGTTAGCCTGGTTCCAAAATGCTGGACTCACACGAATAGAGAAGACGTGCAAAACAAAAAACTAGATTCGAACAGAAGCATCGCATTTCACAGGAAAAACATGTTGACTTGTGGGTCACAGTGAGGACTTTCTGTCTTTAAAATGGAAACTTACAATCCAGGAAACACCAATCCCGTATGTCGTCGATTTCTGGGAAACCATACACACATCAACAAAACAGCAGAGAACGAAATCTGATCCATTCTACCAGAAGTGTCTTTGCACAACAGGAATTTCATTATATTGAAATGGGCAGAAAGGAGACAGGCACAACGGACTGTGAGAAAACGTCCGCTTATCTGTTTTCAAAGGGTTTAATGTGTTATGGTTAACAGAAAGGGTCCTAACAAGTTGCTGTCAGCAGCATCTCATTTGACTGACAGGTTCCTCAGCGAAAGCTAAAGGAGGGAGTGACCCTGGAAGCAACCCCATGCATGCAGCGTCGGTTTTAAGTGAGCCCTGGGTAAATCTCACCGGGGAACTCCTTCTAGTGGTAAACAACCTCGCCCTTGTGTAGTGGGAGAAACATGAAGGGAACCCCGGAACCACTGAGGGGTCAAAGGAAACTGGGAGGAGACAGTGGGAGCCAGAAAGTCGTCCCGTGTAAGCCACCCTTTGCTTCGGGATCCGGCTCAACTTTTCCCTGAGATTAAAAAAAATGTAGACGAGATGGAAAACAACAGCCGTTATCCTACCTTTGGGGGTGATGAGAAAGCAACAAGAGGAAGTCGAAAACAAAGAGAGGGTTTCCTTGGACGCTGTTTTGGCCTGGGCGCTCCCTCTCACCCTCACTGTTGTGCAGCCCAGTATCTGATGGCATTCACGACGGAGACATAGCTTAAAATGGGTGCACCCCACCCAGCTGTTTCCCAGAGCGACCTCAAAGGCAAGGAACATCACCGTCAGTTGGGTTCGGTCAAAGAACTCCCAGCTCCTGTACATTTAAGCTGTGAGAGCCCCGTCCCCAGAGAACTGTTGTTGAGAAAAAGTAGAGCCTTGCTGGATTCGTCTGGGACCTCGAAGAGCGTGTTTCTGTACAACCTTGTTTTTATGCAGGGTTTTCCATTATTCGTTTAAGCTTCATAAGCAAAAGGCAATCGCACATCTTTGTGTCTCAGATCCAAGAGAACTGAAACTAGAGGCATACTCTTTCCTTTTCAAATGTGTTTCTCTTCCATGTTCTCTTGCTCAAGAAACATTACCTTCATCTGCCCATCTGCCCAGGCCGGAAGCCCAGGGAGTCATGCCACACCTTCCGTCACGCCCAGCCGGTTGCCCTTTCTTGTTCGTTTTCCTGCCTTGCAATCCTATCTATCTATCTATCTATCTATCTATCTATCTATCTATCTATCTATCTATTATTTCGAGTTGGGGGTCTCACTCTGCCACCCAGACTGGAGTGCAGTGGCACTATCACAGCTCACCACAGCCTTGTCCCCTGGGATCGGATGATCCTTCCCCTCAACTTCCCACAACAGGTGCATGCCCCCAAGCCTGGCTAATTTTTTTTTTTTGAAATAGGGATAAGGTCTTGCTAGGTTGCCCAGTCTGATCTCAAACTCCTGGGCCCGAGCAATCCTCCTGCCTCAGCCTCCCAAAGTGCTGGGATTCCAGACGTGAGTCACGGTGTTCAGCCACAATTTCTTATGATTACCCCTCCCCTGAACACTGCTTCTGCCCACCGCAGTTAAGAACCTCATCTGTCTTCTCTGTTACTCTCCAGGTTTAATCCTATCTATGAAGCACTCTACACTGAAGCCAAGGAACTTGTCCGAAAATTCTCACCGTTGCTCCTCCCTCCCTGTGGTGCAAAATTCGAGTCTTTGTCATCAGGTCATTGATAACAGTCCCACCTCATACCCCACCCCACCAGCCATGCCCAGCTACTGCTTATTCTCTGAACTTGACCGATTCTCTCTGTTTGCCTCTGCACTTGCACAGCTTGTCCCTGGCCTCTTCCGGGCCCACCTGCTACGCCTTTGCAGCCTCATGTAAGGCACCTCCCACGCCATGATGTAGTCAGGACTCCCTCTCTCGTCACCTTGTAGTACCTTTGCGTGTGGACTTCTCATTGCCAAAACCAGAAACTCACTCAGGCTACAGATGAATGGGCATTTATCAAAAGATGAGAGAACACAGGAGGAAGAAAGGCCCCAGTGGAATGTCCAAGCACCTACCCAGCCAGGCCCAGGAAGACGGAATACAGTTTAGGAAACAGATCAGCATTCGGGACCCAGGGTGGCTTTCATGGTTGGTTCTCCCCAGAAGCAAGAATACATCAAGCCCTCCTCTCATGCCTTGTCGACTGTATCCCACCACGTCTTCCATCTTCTGTTCCCATTATCAACCACCTGACTTTCTCTATATAACAAACACAAACTACTTAGAGGAGATTTACTCAATGCAGTGGAACCAGGATTTCTATTGAGGAGTTCCTGCTTCTTATCCCAGCCCACAGGACACTGTGTCACCCGTAGATGTGTTGTGCAGGGGCAGATCATGTCTGCTCGGACCACAGGTGGGCAAGTCCCTGGGGCAGTGGCTTGGTGACCCATGGTAAAGGAATCCCTGAAAGGGGCCAGGGAGTGCTGGCATTCTGAGACGTGGCATCTCCAACACAACCTTGCGTATAACTTACAATGAAATTCTCACACTGGCTTGCCCTTGCTTGCCTGAGTATCTTCTACAAAGTCTGTGAGCTCTATGTGAAAAAACATCATCCCCAGAGCTCCAGATCTTCTGTGTAAGTATATAGTGGGTTTGAGATAAATATTTGCTGAGTGAATGAATGTGTTAAGAATATACACACATATGTTAAGTCATTTTATTTGGACATCAAAGAGTTTATTTTATTAGTAAGAGTGTCCTGAGACTCATGGTTTTTTATTCGACCTAGCTGCAGCACATTTTCCAAATCTGTACCACGAGGCCCCAGGAGCAGTGGTCCCCAGTCTTTCTGGCATGGGTGAGGGAGAGATCGCTGGGCATCAGATGCTCATAATAGCAGCCCAGTTCCCGCACATGCGCAGATCACAATAGGGGGCGGGGTCCCGTGAGAATCTAATGCCCACGCTGTTCTGACAGAGGACGGAGCTCACCTGTGGCACGTACTGCTGTGCTGGCCGGTTGGATTCAGTGGCCTGCGGTCAGGGACCCCTGTCCAGGAGAGCTATATAGGGAAAACCTCCTCAAATTATGGACACAGAAAGCCGGCCCCCAAAACAGGATTTCTGGGATGTCTAAAAGATTGAGAACCGTGTTTTGAGCCCTGTGTCCATCAGGAGACACAAAAAGTACTGCTTCCATGAGTAACAGTGAAGGTGTCCCAACACACGTCTCGGTCTGTGAAGGGGACCTGCGAGCTCTATTCAGTTGAAGGCATAATGGGATTCGATGTCTTCCTCGAGCTTAGACCAGTTTTTCAGTCGAGCTACTGGACAACTTTTAGGAAGGAAGTCCAAGCCTTTAGAAGATAAAGTTCTTGTTCGAGACCACACAGCTCCCCAATGACACAGCCAGATTCCAGGTCTTGTGATCAGCCCAAAGCTCTTTTCTGGTTCTCTGTTTAGCCCTTTCTCCTCTCAAAGACCCAAACCGATATTTTGACCTAAAAGGTCACTTTAACCATTTGGCCACCAGAGGCAAGAATGAACATAGGTTCGCATAAATAGAGAATTCAGCAGTGCGTTTAAGGGACTCATCCATTTGCAAATAATGTGATAAAGGCACGGGAAGGAGCAGGTTTGCGGAAGACACTGCCACTCCAGGAAATTCTTCTGTAGTTCAGTGAACTTACTGTAATTCAGTGAGAGTCAGGAAACTGACTCTTAGGTAAGCTAATTTTTCAAATAGGCTTGGGCATACTGACTTAAAACCAGGACCCAAATACATTGCTGAATAAACACATACACTTGCGAGCTAGCTCAGAAGTCTCATGTAAGTCATTATCTGTTCCTATAACATAGCATATAATATAAAGTACAATAATGGTCCTTTCCCAGCCTAGTTAATGTTTAGTTGTTTTGTAATTTTAAAAAATACCAGATACCCACCCCATTAATTTAAGCTCATTGTTTTCCAGTCTTTTAAGTTACTCAAATTAGCGAGTTTCTGCTCCACACACACTTAGCATCTCGGTGGTAATTGAGAACAGAATTTGGAGACTCACTAACAACACACAGATGAAGGAGGCTGTGAAATGCTGGTTGCCCTTGCGGACTAAAACAAGAATCTGTGGTGTCTGAAATGTTCGGTATTTAAACTGAGAGCTGATGAAGATCAACTTCAGAAGAAAAATTAAATGAATTACCATGGATTATATGTTTACAGGATCCAGAGTAAGAAAACAAGGAAATGCAACCAAAAGATAAAAATTCCCAACAGATTGGCCTTTACTCCATTTAAGATGCATGTTGCTTTTTTTTTTTTTTTTGCTAATCTTAGTTATTACTTTCTTAAGTCACCAAGCTAAAAGCTAAATGTATACCACTTATCACTATGAGACAATGCATATGCATTAAGTATAAATATACATGATTGCAAATGAGACAATCGAATCGAGATCAAGAAGAAACTCTAGACTATCTCCCACTCATTCTAACTTGCAAAGTTTGGGAAGATTCAGTCCTGTCCAGACCTCCCCTGTGACTCCTGAGAAGCAAATGGGAGAGAAGGTAGAGGAAAGGACCGAACCGAATAAAAACCAGCCCAGGCATGTTTGCTTTTTCTGCTTCATTCCCTCACCTCCAGTTACCACTCAGAGTTCCCTGACGGCTGTTGTTGTTCTTTCCCTTGTAAAACTGCCGTGTCTGAGAGCCAGCTTCTGTTTTTCTGCTCCCAATCCACGGACTTACTTGCCTCTCCAGAGAAGACAGAGCAATTCCTTCACATGAGAGAACACCAGGGCCTCGGCCTCACCCACACTCCTCCCAGGCTGGAGGGGGGCTTTCCTTGAATTTATCCTGGGATGGCTTGATCCTGCATCTGACTTCTCCTTAGATTGAGTCTCTGATGCTCTGGCTCTCAGGATAAAACAGTCCAGGAAGCATGCCTCCTTCACCAGGGTCTCCAGAGAACATATGGGTTTCTTATTCAATGTGAAATTTAGATAAACAATGAAAAACTATATACTATATATAGAGAGACTGTAATAAATAAATATATATATATACACATATATATATATATATATATATTTTTTTTTTTAGTCAGTGTCGCCTAGGCTGGAATGCAGTGGCACTATCACTGGTCACCACAGCCCCCATGCTTTGGACTCAGGCCATCCTTCTGCCTCAGTCTCCCTAGTAGCTGGAGCTACAGGCACGTGCCACTACACTTGGCTAATTTCTTTTTTTTATTTTTTGTAAAGACAAGGTCTCACTCTGTTGGCCAGGCTGGTTTCGAATTCCTGGGTTCAAGCAATCCTCCTGCCTCAGCCTCTTAAAGTGCTGAGATTACAGGTGTGAGCCACCACACCCAGCCATGATGAACAATTTTTAGGCATAAGTACATAAGTATGCCCTATGCAATAATACTTGTAATGTTTAAATATCTGTTATTTATTTGTAACTCAAGTTTATTTTTATTTGATAAGTCTGAGATTGCTAACTTGTATCCTTCCCTCCTTTTGAAAAAGTTCATTTTATTTTCTCTAAGTAATAGCTCAGACTTATATTCCTTATTGTTTCAAATTTCCTTTGGGGAGTCCTAGACCAAATTCAATGTCCGTACATGAGCACCTGTCAGAAAAGTTGAACGTCAGAAACCACAAATATATAGGACTAAAAGATATGGCTGCCTTCCAAGATCTTCTGATAATTTTCTGTCATAGACAGAAGTTCTTCCTAAATAGTTCTCCCTTCTCTACTTTATGCCACCACAGCTCTTGAGAAGACAAGGCTAGGGAGAAGGCTTTCTTTGGCAAAGTTTACCAGAGTGTGATCTAAATTGATAGCTAGCCCCAAATGTACATCACCATCTATGGAATAGAAATCGCCCAGATTTTGACTTGACATAAAAACTCCAAACCAAATACTCTGTTATAAATATTTTGACCTGCCTAAAATTGTACACATTTTGTCCACACCAAGTGTAAGAACAAAGAGAAGCCATTTTGTCTCTCAATCACCTTTATTCTTTACTGATGCTTTCTCCATTTGCATTGAAGCTAAAAACAGGAAAAAAATGCTGTGTTATACACACACACACACAAACACACACACATACACACACACACACACACACACCATGTCTGCTTTTAAGAAAAAAATATAGGAAAATATACATTGAAATGTCAATTCATTCAAAGTCATCAATAAACCATGGGTTCTCTTAGTGACTGTTTGGATGTAAATGCTTTCCTCAAAAACAAATTCTATATCTCAGTCATGTGATGACATATCCTAAAATCAGGAAGCCAAAATGGCCTAGAAATAATGCATAAACTCTTGCTTCTTTCTTCTAAAGACCCAAGATGTTCCAAGACAATGGCACCTATAATAAGAGCTGCATCCATTGTTCAGTTTTCTGTGGTCAGAATTGTGGGGAAGTTCTTGGAGAAAGGATAAGAAGGTGGTTTTCTTTTCTGTTTTCTCCTAAAAAAAATCAAAACACCCAAGTGCCTAATGTGTAAAGAGGACACACTGGCACTATGTCCCAGGCAGTGATGTACTTTGAGACTCTGGGACTTGCATTTATTAGACCTAATCTACAATACCACCAAGATGGCAGAACAGAAGGTAACCTACTCATCTCTCCTTCAGCAAGAATTCTGCACTCGTTCATAGTCAAAGGTCTCTTTGCTGGAGCCTCAGGAATCAGATAGGGTTTGTGAAAGCTCAGTGAAGCCCAAGACCTAGGGAGGGGGTTTCAAGAGTGCAGACCTACACCAGGTGGCTGAACTGCCTGCCAAGGTCACTTATGGGTTCAAGCCCAGAAATAGCCCTATCCCCAAGAGGATGAGCTATGGCCCATTTGGCCTTGAGCCAGTAACCAAAACCAAAAAGAATTATGCACACTAGAGCTTTGGCAGAAATGCCCACCTACCCACCGATATCTGTCTTAGCAGGGAATCTGAAAGCCAGCCCATGGCACTGCTCCGGGCCTCCAACTGAGGTCCCAGCTCAGAGCTGCTCACACAAGGACCCAAAGAAAGAGTCACTTGTATCTCCCAGGTGGCAAGTTTAAGCCTCCCAGATGGGCTCATTAACTACTTCCCACAGCAGACCCTGAGGGGTCCAGTCCCAGCTCCAGACCCTCCTGCTGCAATCAGGGAACTATCCTGTATGTGCAGGGACTTGCCAAAAGATATTCACTCCTCTGAGTCAACAAGACCTGGTCCTCTAGTCTTGACTCCACAGCAGATCCCAAGGGAGCCAATTCTCAGCTCTGGCCCCCTTGATACAGTTGGAAAACTATCCCATCTGTGCTTAGACCTGCTGGGCGACACATACCTCTCTGAGCCAAGCCTCGGCTCTCCAGCTTCTTTCCTACAGCTGATCCCAAGGGAGCCCATTCTCAGCTCCAGCACCTTCTGCTGCAGTTGAGAAAGTATCCTCTCTGTGCTGGGAGATAGACACCCATTTGAGCCAGCATGGTAGGTCTACCAGCATCCTTCTCACAGCCAGTCCTTTCACTATAGTCCAGCCCCTCTCACTATAGTCAGGAACCCATCTACCTGTGCAGAGACCTGTTGAGAAGAATGCTTATCTGGGCCACCAGAGCAGTCTTCCAACCTTGGGACCCTAGCCAGTGTTTCTACACAGCACCAGTCTCCCTCTTAGGTCTTTCCCAGATCCACCTAGATAGGAAAGCCATGTCAACTTCAAAGTTCTTGTGAGATATGCAGCAAGTTTGATTTTAGAGTCTTTCAGTGCTGGATGTCTGCAGTGGTCACAGGCTCAGGGAACACAATAGTCAGTCAACTTAAATTCCTGGAAGACCCTCTTAAGAAGGATAAGCACAAACAAAGCCAGACTGCAAAATCTAAAGGAAACACCTACCCTCAATGCACAGATATTGTCGCACTTCCATTAGCATCAAGAACATCCGGAGAACTCAGAACAAAATAAAATGCCAGGAACTGATCCTAAAGTGAGGGAGATATGTGATCTCCCGGCCAAGGAATCCCAAATAGTTGTCTTAAAGATGCTCAGTAAACTTCAGGAAAGCACAGATGTTTATCAGAGAAATTGAACAGAGAGATTGAACAACGTGTTAAAAAAATCAAACAGAAATTCTGGAACTGAAAATTACAATGAATAAAATGAAAAATTTAACAAATTAACAACAGAACTAATCAAAAAGATCAAAACATCAGTGTGCACAAAGACAGACTATTTGAAAATACACAGTCAGAGGAGAAAAAAGATTGTAATCCCAGCGCTTTGGGAGGCTGAGGTGAGTGGATGGCCTGAGCCCGCGGGTTCGAGACCCGCCTGGGCAACTTGGCAAGACCTCATCTCTACAGTAATCAAAAATTAGCCGGGCGTGGTAGCGCATGCCTGTAGTTCTAGCTACGTGGAAGGCT
>CAUYQG010262513.1:0-13449 GCA_963574415.1 Tarsius wallacei
CCGCTCCCGGCCACCGCAGCCTCGACCTGCTGGGCCCAGGCGATCCTTCCGCCTCAGCCTTCCAAGTAGCTGGAACTACAGGCGCACGCTACCACGCCCGGCTAATTTTTTTTTTGATTTATTGTAGAGATGAGGTCTCGCCAAGTTGCCCAGGCGGGTCTCGAACTTGCGGGCTCAGGCAATCCACTCACCTCAGCCTCCCAAAGGCGCGGGATTACAGGCTGAGCCACCGAGCGCGGCTCCAAAAATTTTTAAAAATACATGTTTGATTACTACACACAAATATAAAGTAAAAACAAACCTAATTGCCCCAAATCCTAGTTCCTAGATGCAAACTACATTTCTGCTTATTTTATTGCAGCGCTTGTTCATGTTATAAAAACCATTTCTAAAATCTATGTTTTCATGATATTCCATTGGTAGCACATGGACCTTAAATTTTCCAAGAGGAAACACTTGAGCCACACAGAAAAGTTAATGCCCCCTTTGACGTCCCACCCCTCACTTCCAGAGGAAACTACTGATAGTGGGATGGTGACAGTACCAGTCGGAAGCAGGCCCACTGCAAGTCATGGACACTCCAGTTCACTGGCCTACACATGCAGCCCAGTGGTGGCAGTGAGTTCATGCTCAACAGTGCCTGGCCAACGGCTGTCATTCTCTTTGCCTACCCTCAGCGTCATCAGGCGGCTGCTGCAGCCCCTGCCATCACACCAGTTTTCAGGCAGGCAGGAAGAAGAGGAGCTATCTTCTCTGAGGTTTTAGCTTTCCATTAGGGAAGGGAAGCCTCTTTTTTTTTTTTTTTTTTTTTGAGAAAGTAGGATTTATTGAGAAGACAGAAAAGCTCCCACAACGGGAGGGGACCCGAGGGGTTGCCCGGAAGTCTCTTAATAACACATATCATCTCCTCTGATGTTTCCGGCCAGCTGCGGGTCACATTCCCCCAACTTCTCAGAGGCACCACTGGCTGAGGGAGCAAGATGCCTTGGCTGTTCAGCCCATCATGGCTCACCCCTCAAGCTAAGGTGGGTTCCTCCCCACCCCGCACAGGATCCAATTTCTGCCTGACACCTGAAAAGAAGAAAAGGAGGCTCTCTTAGGAGGGAACACAGGTTGTTGGGAGCAGAGAACCTCTGGACAGGCAGTGAACCCAGGGACCCCCATCCACTTCTCAAAACAAATGCATGTGTGCAACATGGAACACAGAGCAGCGTATTCAACCACGTCTTCCCCCAGGTCTCGTCTAGGAGATACGTAGGGTGCATAACCCAAGTTTATCTAAGTTGAAAGTTGAAAAAGCATCCCACAAACTGTATGTTGATCACACATATTCCTGACCCGAAAAACGGAGTGAGAGGGTCCTACGCCCCAGGGCTTGTTAGCGCGTGTGCTTACAGCAGCTGGCACACGCAAGGGCTACAGGCATTAGCTGCTGCTATTAATACCAAGATGGCAGCATCATAAGTACGCGGGCTGACAGTCAAGACACCCCCCTCCATCAATGGGTCTGTGTGACAGATATGTCTAAGAAGATGAAGATTTACACATTTATTATGTAAGTTGCTGAAACTGGACCATGAGAAAACACCAGTTCAATGACAGGTTAAGGAAATGTGATTTCAGAACTATCCATGTGTGAAAGCCAGCAGTGGCTAGTTTGCAGCTCAGAGTCCAGACAGAGATGGGTACTGATGAATCTTGACAGTGTGAGGCTTGCTGGACACGACCTCTACTCCAGGTGGAAACCAGCGAAATGGTTCTAGTCCCCATCTAGTCAGCTCTGCATCTAGAATTCAGTGGTTTAAAGAAAACAAGGGCCAAGCAGAGTCCAAGGGAAATTATTGCTTCATGGCTGAAAGAGAGATTTCTGAGCAGATCTATGAAACACCCCATCTGCCTGTAACACAAATAGCACGTTACCTGCTAGTTACTGCATTCATGCATCAACCAAAAAGGCATTTATTTCGACAAAAAATCGTTTTTGTATACGGACTCCCTTTTTGTTATAGAAGTTGTTTTAACAGGATTTTATGTACAAAAGGGGTTTCTAAAAACTAGGAACATATTTTTAAAAATTGTGTATGTATTCTTACATGTTTAAACGTCAAGGCCCGGCGCGGAGGCTCAAGCCTGTAATTGCAGCACTTTGGGAGGCTGAGGTGAGAGAATTGCCTGAGCTCAGGGGTTCGAGACCAGCCTGGGCAAGTCCGTGCGACCTCATCTCTACGATAAATCAAAAAATAAGCCGGGCGTGGTGGCGCATGCCTGTGGTTCCAACTACTTGGAAGGCTGAGGCGGAAGATCACCTGAGCCCAGCAGGTTGAGGTTGCAGTGGCCATGAGTGTGCCACTGCACTCCAGCCTGGGGGGCAGAGTGAGACTCCAACTCAAAACAATCAAACAAAAAACTTCAGTCACCTTCAAAGTACTCTCTACTTGATACAATACACCTATCGAGATGCTTTTCCCACTGCTCGAAAGTTTTTGAACTTGTCAATTTTGATGCCTTTTAGTGCTTCTGCCATTTTTGGTTTCACCTCTTCCACATCGGCAAAATGTTTCCCTTTGAGGACTTTTTTCATCTGGGAAAACAAAAAAATGTCGCTTGGAGTGAGATCTGATGAATAAGGAAGGTGGGGCATGGAGGTCATGCCGTTTTTGGTCAAAAATTACTGAATACTCAGTGCAGTGTGGGGAGGTGGGCTCATAAATCACCCATCAAGAAATGGGCAAATACGTTGAAAAAAAATCTCTCCAAAAAATTAACTGAAGCCGGGCTCGGTGGCTCAGCCTGTAATCCTGCACTTTGGGAGGCTGAGGTGAATGGATTGCTTGAGCCCGCGGGTTCAAGACCCGCCTGGGCAAGCGAGACCTCATCTCTACAATAAAATCAAAAAATTAGCCGGGCGTGGTAGCGTGCGCCTGTAGTTCCAGCTACTTGAAAGGCTGAGGAGGAAGGATCGCCGGAGCCCAGCAGGTCGAGGCTGTGGTGACCGGGAGCAACCACTGCACTCCAGTCTGGGCGACAGAGTAAGACTCCAACTCAAAAAAAAAAAAAATTAACTGAAGCCAAATGCAGCCTCTCACAGTGCGAGCTGGTACATGAATGCTGATGGGTTCCTAAAACATTTACCTAGTAGGAGAAGCCTGTACTACAAGGGGCCTGCCCTCCAAAAGATAATTCTGGTTTTTTTTCTTCTGGGGTACCCCTTGTACTTGTGACACTATTAGCTTTGCAAGGGCTGGATGAAAGATTGGGTCAGCTTCACCCGAGCAGGTCAAAGTAAGATCATCTTTCCAAAGCACAGTCTACTTCAAGGATTTCTTTAGCACTGACTCCTTTTGGGCAGTCCTTTTTAGAAATTAGCTGGGTGCAGTGGCTCATGCCTGTAATCCCAGCACTTTGGGAGGTGGAAGCGAGAGGGTTGCCTGAGCACAGGGGTTCAAGACCAGCCTGGGCAACTTGGCGAGACCTTGTCTCTACAATAAATAAAAAAATTAGCCCAGTGTGGTGGCACATGCCTGTAGTTCCAGCTATATGGAAGGCTGAGGCAGAAAGGATCACCTGAGTCCAGCAGGCAGAGGCTGTGGTAGCCAGGAGCACACACTGTACTTCAGCCACAGTGACAGAGTGAGACTCTGACTCAAAAAAAAAAAAAATTAAAAACTATACACCACTTTCATGTAGTTTGAGCATGCAATACTCTTATAAACCAATTCCAAGACTGATGATTTGATGATTGTGTTTGAAGTGAATTTTCTTTTTTTTGAGTAGGAGTCTCACTCTGTCACCCAGGCTGGAATATAGTGGCATGCTCACGGCCACCGCAGCCCTGACTTGCTGGGCTCAGGTGATTCTTCTGCCTCGCCTCAGCCTTTCAAGTCGCTGGAACTATAGGCATGTGCCATTATGCCTGGCTAATTTTTCTTGATTTATTGTAGAGATGAGATCTCAAAGTTGCCCAGGCTGGTCTCGAACTTGTGGGCTCAGGCAATCCTCTCACCTTGGCCTCCCAAAGTGCTGGGGTTGTAGGTGTGAGCCACCGCACCTGGCCTGAAGTGAATTTTCTAGAATTATGTCTAATTTCCAGATATTTTGTTTACTTGCTTGCAAATGTGGAGATTCATATCACTCAAAAACTCTTAGGGACAAGAAAGCTAAAACTCAGAGTTGTCAGAGAGCTTGAAACACACTGTCTAGCCTTGTTGAGAAGCTTTTCCCTATCCTCCCCAACCCCCATTAAAGTAAACAGCCATTTATGCAACACTCAGTTTGTTCTAGGCCGAGTGCTCAGAACCCCGGAGGGCTACAAAAATGTAGAAGAAACATCCCAGTCCCCCAGAAACTTTCAACCCAGTTAACTATCTACAAGTAATTACCGTATTTTTTGGGGGGGGGGGGGTCATGATCTCACTCTGTCACCCAGGCTGGAGTGCAGTGGTACGATCACGGCTCACTGCAGCCTTGACCTCCTGGACTCAGGTGATCCTTCTACATCAGCCTTCCCAAGTAGCTGGACCTACCCTGCCCAGCTAATTTTTAAAATTTTGTGTATAGATGAGGTCTCGTTATGTCATCCAGGCTAGTCTCAAACTCCTGGACTCAAGCAGTCCTCCCAACTTGGCCTCCCAAAGTGCTGGGATGACAGGTATAAGCCACCTTGCCAAGCCCTACAAGTAGTTAACGTTAGAGACAGTTAACAGAGTAATAAGTGAGGACTATTACATGCTGTGGGGAAAGAAGAGACCAGGGAAGAAGTTCTTTTTAACTGGAGGATCTGGCCAAGGCTTTAAGTTCAGGTGGGATCCGAATGGAGTAGAGAGGTGGGTGCAGGTGGGGAAGGCATCCCTTAATGGAGGGGCTGATTCACCAGCAATGAAGCTTCCGTGAGGCCGGATATGCACATGTTGGGGGTAGAAGACGCAGTGGTCAGAACAGTGCAGGAGGGGAGAAAAAGTCGTCATAGATGAGGAAATTTACTAAGCACCTATTACATGCCAGCAGCATTGAACATCTTATTTCAATCAAATTTTACAACAATCTTGAGCAGTAATATTCCTGTTTTACAGACAAAAAAAATTGGCCCAGAAAGGTTAAGAAACTCTCCTAAGACCATTTAGCTAGTAAATGGTGAAACAGATATCAAATCCAGGCCTAACTTCAAAGCTCTTGCACCCATGTGCTGACAACCTTCAGCCTCATATCTAGTCGGGAACAGAGCTCTAACTCTGTGTCCCCCTGTCTAGACTGCCCTACGCAGTGTCCTACAGTGCCTCAAACCTACTATTTTTTCTGCCACAGCGTGTTTTCTTAAGGAACAGCTAAGTATTCTAGACTATTCTATGGGTAACGGGTGCTGGAGGAGGACAGAGGCTGAAGCACCACCAGGTACTTTGTTCAGTAGGGTCCACTGCATGTCCAGGTTGCCTTGCTCTTTTCTTTCTGGGAAGGAGAGGCAAATGAGACACTGTCCCTGCCCCCTGAAAGAACGCTGTACGCCTTTGTGGGAAAGTAGACACGTTAAGGGACAGATGTATAATAATGTAAGCACGATGACAGCGGTTTGGGCAGCGTGCTATGGAAATGCCCTCCCCCAAGGAAAGCTTCCTAGAGACGGCATCTGGGCTGTCTTGGAAGGAGAGTGGAGCCGCAGGAGGTGGGAAAGAATACTTTAGGCAGAGGAAGAGAACAGGCTGAAAACAAAGGTAGGAACTGTCATGGTGCACATAGCTGGAGGTAGGAGGAAGGACAGGAAATAAGCCCGGAAGGCAGGGGAATGCCTGAAGACTTGATCCGGGACTGAGCAGAGGAGTAACATGGTGACATGCCAGGGTTGGGAAAATCCAGGAGCGCCTTAGAGAAGGAGGACTGGAAGCAGGTAGAGGAGCTCCTCTAAAGAGAGCCAGGGCCCGTGCTGACAGTAATAGCAGGAACAGAAGAGTTGGGTTTGAATGGTGGGCACTGCCGAACGAAGGAGAGAGGGGGTAGCGGGGAGAAGGGGCTCGCTAGAAGCCCAGACCACCTTCATGCAAGTCACTTATTATGTAGCATATCCTCACATGTGCCCCACAACTCTAAAATAAAGAAGTAACATTTTAAAAAAGGAGTTGGGTTTGAGAACTCTTTAGAAGGTGGCCTCGTCAGGACTTGGCAACTGCATGTGGAGAATGAGGGAGCGGAGGCAGCCGAGATGATTGCCGGATGATTGCCGGATTTCGGTCCTGAGCAGCTGGCTGTGCCAGGGGAGGGCAGCAGGTCGAGAGTAGAGAGGAAGGCAAGGCTGAGGTCAGTTGGGCCGCCAGTTGGAGGTTCCTGTGGGTGCTGAGCAGGGCCATCCAGAACAGGGGGACGTGGACTTAGACCTCAAAACAGTCAGCCTGAAGGCGGCCGTTAAAGCCACAAGAGTGACCAGGAGGGCAGGCAGAGCAAGGAGTGAGGAAAAGTGGAGGAAAACACAGACGCGAGAAGCGGGAGCAAGAGGAGGGAGCAGCTAAGACCACCGAGGAAGGAAGCCCAGGATAGAGCCACAGACAGCAGCAAGCGTGAGAGAAGACATGTACCCAGGCCAGAAAAGCCTTCACCTGCATGGCCACAATGCCAGGCTGCTGACGAATGGGACAACGACAGAAGACACAGCACCTGGGGTCAGACGGGTGGAAGCTGCGCTGCAAAGACAGACGGGGGTCTGGGAAGCTCAGCTGAGAGTGAAACAGGAATGCTCCCGGGAGACGGAAGGCCAAGAGAGCCGTGATCTGAAGGAACAGAACCAGCAGCAAGGGGAACATGGCAGGTCCTCGAAAGAGAAAAAGAGGGACAGAAGGGGGACCCCCGAGGAACGAGGGGAGGCAGGGACAGAGCACAGGTGAAATGGCCTTGCCAGGAGCAGCACGGTTAGTGAATTCTAGAGGAAAATGAGAACAGCTGGCACCTGAGGAAATGAATTCTGATCCCCCCAATTTTCCTAAAGCGAAACTAGGCTGCCAGAGGGTCCTGGGGAGGGACACGGGCAGATCCATGAAGGGTCTTGAGGAATGTAATCTGGAGAATTTGCTGGGCCACGTGGTGGAGGGGGTTCAGACGCTGGGTGCGGTGCTGTTCCCAGGAACGGCATGGCTGCTGAACAGAGGTGGCAATGAAGGAAGCTCGAGTCGCAACGGTCAAAACAGAAAAAGGAAAAGAGGCCGCGGTAACTAAAGTCAACTAGGGCCTGGTGGGGCTCGCCTGAGAGAGGGAGGTGGCAAGTCAGGCACCAGGTCCCGAATGTACATGGAGAGGATGAGGAGAGAGATGGTACAGAGCTCGCCTTCGCAGGATGGCATTAGCTTCAAACCATGTCAGGGTCAGCGCTGCCTTGGGAGAGATTTGGTCAGAAAATCACCAGGGGCTGGGCATGGTGGCTCACGCCTGTTATCCCAGTACAGCGGGAGTTTGAGGTGGAGGACTGCTTGAGGCTAGGATTTCTTTTTTTTGAGTTGGAGTCTCTGTCTCCCAAGTTGTAGTGCAGTGGCACACTCACGGCCACCGCAGCCTCGACCTGCTGGGCTCAGGTAATCCTTCTGCCTCAGCCTTCCAAGTAGCTGGAGCTACAGGCACGCGCCACCACGCCTGGCTAATTTTTTGATTTATTGTAGAGATAGGGTCTTGCCAAGTTGCCCGGGCTGGTCTTGAACCCATAAGCTCAGGCAATCCTCTCACCTTGGCCTCCCAAAGTGCTGGGATTATAGACATGAGCCACTCACCGCACCGGCCTCTTTTTCTGAGTTGGAGCCTTACTTTGTCACCCAGGCTGGAGTGCAGTGGCACACTCACGGCCACCGTGACCACCACAGCCTTGACATGCTGGGCTCAGGCGATCCTTCCACCTTAGCCTTCCAAGTAGCTGGAACTACAGGTGTGCACCACCATGCCCAGCTAATTTTTTAATTTATTATAGGGACGAGGTCTCACCAAGTTGCCCAGGCTGGTCTTGAACCCATGGATTCAGGCAGTCCTCTTGCCTCCGCCTCCCAAAGTGCTGGGATTACAGGTGTAGCCACCATACCCGGGTAGGCTAAGATTTCAAGATCAATCTGGCCTACACAGTGAGACCTCATCTCCACAAGAAAAAAAATTGGTTGAGCGTGGTGGCATGTACTTGTAATCCCAGCTACTTGGGAAGCTGGGGTGGGAGGATCACTTGAGCCCAGGAGTCGATGTTACAGTGAGATATGGTCATGCCACCTCACTCCAGTGTGGGCAATGGAAGAGACCCTGACTCAAAAAAAAAAAAAAAAAAATCACCAGAAGAAGATCCAGGCAATTCACACTGACAATGCTGCTTAAGCAAAACAGTGCAGAGACATTTCTAATCCATTCCTCAGGTAGCAAATAGGATATCATGAATATAAATAATAGAATGTAGTAACACCCTTCCTCTCCACTCCCATCCTTTAATTCCCAAATTCACAATTGTACATGACACAAAGAAAAAAACTGGGCTCTAGAAAGCATCAATGGCTGGGCATGGTAGCACACATTTGTAATCTCAGCACTTTGGGAGGCTGAGGTGGGAGGATTGCTTGAGGTCAGGAGTTTGAGACTAGCCTGGGCAACATAGCAAGACCTCATCTTTACAAAAAAAATTTAAAATTAGCCAAAAAAAAAAAAAAAAAAAAATTATCCAAATGTAGTTCCGGCTACTCAGGAGGCTGAGGCAGAAAGATCACCTGAGCCCAGGGCATTGAGGCTGTCGTGAACAATGATGGTGCCACTGCACTCCAGCCTGGGCAACAGAGTGAGACTCTAGCCGCCCCCCCCAAAAGTTTGGTGGCCACCTCGCACTGAAATGTGGTTCACGGAATGCAGAGGAGACTGGCAGACTTTCTTTCCTTGTCTCACTCCTTCTGGGCTGCTCTCTCCCCGAGTGGCGCTGTTGAACCCCACTGTGAATGCCAGTGTCACACAGGAAAAAACGCCAGTGAGACACCAGCAGCAGGTCACAGATATGGAAACACTTCCAAAAGGAGCCCTGAAGTGGAGAGGGGGTCTGCACTGCGACCACGAACACAGGGCACTCACTCCACTTTTCATAGTCACCCGCCTAGCTAGGAGAGAATAACATCACTAATGTGGCAACTCCCTTCTTTTATTAAAAAAAGTTGGGCCACCTGCGGTGGCTCACGCCTATAATCCCAGCACTCTGGGAGGCCAAGGTGAGAGGATTATCTGAGCCCAGTGGTTCCAGACCAGCCTGGGCAACTTGGTGAGACCTCATCTCTACAACAAATCAAAAATTAGCCGGGCGTGGTGGTGTGTGCCCATAGTTCCAGCTACTTGGAAGGCTGAGGCGGAAGGATCACCTGAGTCCAGCAGGTCAAGGCTGCGGTAGCTATGAGCGTGCCACCGCACTGCAGCCTGGGCGATAGTGTGAGACTCCAAGTCAAAAAAAAAAAAAAGTCTGGCTAGCAAAATGAATACTCATTTACCCTGAGAAACCAAGTGAGCAAGAGGTCCTGTCTGGAAACATCCGCCCTGAAGTGAGCGCCGCCTGCCTGCCACTCAGGTGTGAGAGGCCAGGAGCCAGCTCACCTAGGGATGAGGAGGCGAAGGAGGAGGCAGAACCCAGCTTGGAGAGCACAAACACTCTGTGCTCCTTCTCAGTGACCACTTGCACGTCTGATTCAGGTGCTTACCGTGCCTGATTTCTCCAACCTCTGAAGACTGATATCGTTACTCCTGTTTTACAGCAGAGGAATGAAGAGGTGGGAAGTCAGGAGCCTTTCTAATGGTTACACATATAAACGGCAAAAGCAGGACCTAAACCCAAGTTTGTACAAGTCGAGTCCACAGTCTGCTCTTGCCCCTTATCAGTTCTGCAGCTAAGATCCTCCCTAAGCACCTTCAAAAAAAATTATATATATACATTCTTCTAACGCTATCTACTCGGAGATACCCAAGTATCTTTGCAGCTGGTCTCCAAGGCCTTGAAACCAAAACAATTTCTACTACTTATTTTTTTGAGTCGGAGTCTCAATCTGTTGCCCAGGGTGGAGTGCAGTGGCACACTCACGGCAACCCCAGTGTCGACCTGCTGTGCTCCTGCAATCTTTTTGCTTCAGCCTTCCAAGTAGCTGGAACTAAAGGCACGCGCTACCATGCCCAGCTAATTTTTTATTTATTGTAGAGACGAGGTCTCGCCAAGTTGCCTGGGCTGGTCTCGAACCCACGGGCTCAGGTCATCCACCGCCTCAGTCTCCCAAAGTGCTGGGATTACAGGCTGAGTCACCGACCCCAATTTCTACTATTAATCGCAACTTCAAGTGGGAACTTGGAACAAAGACTGGCTCATAAAAAACAAAAATTAGCCAGGTGCAGTGGCTCAAGCCTGTAATCCCAGCATTTTGGGAGGCCAAGGCGAGAGGATTGCCTGAGCTCAGGGGTTCGAGACCAGCCTGGGCAACATGGTGAGACCTCGTCTCTACAATAAATCAAAAAAATAAGCTGGGTATGGTAGCGCGCGCCTGTAGTTCCAGCTACTTGGAAGGCTGAGGTGGAAGGATCGCAGGAGCCCGGCAGGTTGAGGCTGCGGTGGTCGTGAGTGTCCGCTGCACTCCGGCCAGGGCGACAGAGTGAGACTCCAACTTGGAAAAAAAGAAAAAAATTTAAAAGTAGGACCTAATGTTAACAGCTAAGTGCTTAGAAAACCCCAGCCATTCTCAGTAGCAGTTTCAGTGGATTAATTTGTTGATTTTCCAAGGCTAAAAATAGCCTTTTTACACAGACTGCTGTGGAGTTATCCCAAATATTTACAAATTTATCACCTGATTTATTTTACCTACTCCCTTTTCACACAGACACTAACGTTAATAAAAGCCAGGCACTGGGCTGGGCACTCATGTTTTGTTCAACTTTCAAGCCACAGTTGAAATGTTCCTTACTGGGTGAGGATGGCTCCTTTGTTCCCAAACTCTCCACATCTTCCCAGGGCTTCTATACTGAAAATTAGGCAAGTTCACAGCTGGTCTCCCTCTGGCCTGTAGGTCCCACGGAGCCAGGCATGCTTGTCTTGTTCACAGCTGTATCCATCCTCAGGGCCTTCATTGCAGACACTTGGGCAGATGGCGAAGGAAGAGCTGGGCCTGCCTCATCCCCTCTGGGGTGTCACTGCTCTTTAACAGAGACAATCCCTACCAGAGGCCATCGCCCACTTTCACAGAGGATGAGCTAACTCCCAAGTCCAAGTGAGCACCCCCCCACCCCGTTCCACCACACTCACCCGCCTCACAAGCACAAACACCTGTAGAAGTCACTTCCCGCATTTCTGCACTGCAATCCGCATGCCGTGAAAACAAGTGTGGCTGGAAGAGTTACCACGGATTAAAGAATTTTCAGATCTTTCTGTTCGACTGTACATTCCACATTCACTGGGAGGGGAAGGTGGTGGAAAAGACTGCAGTGCAAGTTAAGTGACTGAGCTTCTGAACTTCTCAGGAGAGGCCCTGTACTAGCGACACTGAGCAAGAGAGGCCAACCGATTACTAGAGACGTCCGCTTTCCTTTTATTTATGGGCAATAACCAGGTTCATTCATTGTAATAAACCACTTGGCCTAAGAAAATGAGTTTGACTAAGACCTTATAAAAGTAAAGGACATAAATAGGTCTCCCCTACGAATCTATGCAGTTAGTGCTATTTCACTCTAATTGAAACTCCAAATCTAAGATATGCATTGATTTTGTGGGAAAAAGTACCCCTTTGATAGCCAGGTTTCAAAGATTCCACAGTCAAGGATACCTACAGCTAGGTGTGGTGCCTCACACCTGTAATCCCAGCACTTTGGGAGGCAGAGGTGAGAGGACCGCCTGAGCCCGGGGGTTTAAGATCAGCCTGGCCAACTTGGTAAGACCTTGTCTCTACAATAAATAAAAAAATTAGCTGGGCGTGGTGGTGTACACCTGTGGTTCCAGCTACTTGAAAGGCTGAGGTGGAAGGATTGCCTGAGTCCAGCAGACTGAAGTTGCGGTGGCCATGAGCATGTCACTGCACTCCAGCCTGGATGACAAAGTGAGAATCCAACTCCAACAACAACAAAAAAAGAAAGAAATCATCTACAGGATAGACAATTAAGAAAACATGCACATACCTATAGTTTTTCATTTAAGTTATATGGATCCAGATTAGGGGCAGGTAATTAATTTAGATGCACACACATGAATTTTCATTCTAAGTTTTCTAAGCATTTTTTTGGAACCTGGGAATGGCTCTGAATTGGAAGAGGGTCCTACCACCCAATCTTCCATAGTTTTTGACACCTAACAAAAGGCAGGAAAACCTAGCTCTCATTTCAGCCCCATCACTACCCTTACCACCTTGCCATGTGACTGAGTCCATCTGCTCTCTGGTTTCCTGATCTGCAAAATGAAGAGACTGGACTAGACGCCCTGCCTGGTTCTCCCAGTCTCAAACAACAATGGATGTGGGGTACCAACTTCCTACATGAAGGAACTGCAAAGAACTAAAAGCAATCCCATGAAGCAGCCAAATTAGAATGTGGTCAGAGAAATTACTTAGCATGAGTTCACTGAATCAATCCCAATCTGTCAGAAACAGAAAGATGGCAGAATCAGATTTAACAGCGAGCCTCTCTACAGTCCATAAAGGAGAAGACTTTCTGGACTAAGCAAGAGACGAACTAGGCATCTTTTGCCCACTTCCACCCCTCCCCACGTGTCCCTTCCTAAACCACATACTCTTAAACCCAAGTTTGCACATTTAACGGAAGTTCCAGAAAAGGAGCTACTGGGAAAAGAGGGAGGTGAAAAGATGCCAAAGGAGTTGTCAGCTAACAGTCCACATTTTTGGCCTGCTGCTGTCCTGATCAGCTAGCCAAAGGACACCTTCTTCACAGGATACTTGTCAACATATCTCATCAGTCATTAGTGAACTATGCTTCCTTGGGGATTCTAGAAAGTTCTGCACAGCTGCTGTAATGCTTCCAATGTTCTTTCTTCTAGAGTTGTTGACATCCATTTTCCCAGTAGACTGGAAGCTTTGCAGAAAGTTGGAGATTTTGAGACACTTGAATGATCAAAAAATAGTCAAGCACGATCACCTATAACTCCCTCCCTCTGTCACGGTGCTTTCAACTTCATTTTGTTGCACAAACCAAAAAGCAAGCAATCACTCCATGTATGCATAAGGCACTGAGCTGACAGCCACAGCCATAGCCTTTGTCCAGACAGGTGGGAGGATAACAGCATGCAAACACTGGTATAAGAGAAATACCAGTTTAATTGAGTGGCAGTAATCATTTTTCTTGTTGCCAAGATTAAAAAAAAAACAACTCTAGGAGTTCACAGGGAACTCTCATTGGCCCAATGCATTTTATTCAAACAGAATGGAATATAAGCAATGAAATATTATCCCCACCTTCAGAGTACCATGGTTCGGCAATTGCCATTTATTTACTTAA
>CAUYQG010262514.1:0-16352 GCA_963574415.1 Tarsius wallacei
ACACCTGGCTAATTTTTTGATTTATTGTAGAGATGAGGTCTCGCTTGCCCAGGCGGGTCTCGAACCCGCGGGCTCAGGCAATCCACTCACCTCAGCCTCCCAAAGGCGCGGGATTACAGGCTGAGCCACCGAGCCCAGCTATACCACACTTTCATTATCCGCTGATCAGTCGATGGACATTTAGGTTGATCCCACATCTTTGCAATTGTAAATGGTGCTGCGATGAACATGCGAGTGCAGGTGTCTGTTTCTTTGGGCAGATACCAAGTAGTGGGATTGCTAGATCAGATGGACTACCCTGTATTCTGATTTATTTGAAGATATTGTTTTCCTAAATGCCTTCAAAGCACTAAGTGGGCCCAACCTATCTTTAAATTTCAGTGAATTTAAAGCAATTTTGTTTTTAAAAGAAAACTACTGAAGACCCCAAAGGGTTTTTGTTTATGGAGATTATATGTATTGGCATTTACCATATTAGAAGTTGAAACAGAACATTAAAAAAAAAGCAGTTTAAAAAATATATAATATACCGGGTGTTTCACAAGTGACCCTGAGATAGCTCAGTCATGCTGTGGCTACACTGGGAGGCTGGGCCATTGTCATGACATCTATTTGCTGGCTCTTCTCCCGAGGACCCCTAGAACTGAATAAGCTTTTTGCTTCTATTGGTGTGGAAATAGAAACTTCTACAGGCTTTGTTTTATGGTTATTCTGCAGCAAATCTCTTGGGGCTGAGTTTTACTTTTTTTAATATTTATTTTTTATTTTAGAGCATAAGAAAGTTGCATGCAGGTGAGATTTGGGCTTCTAGTGGGCCCTCTCTCCCCCAGTAGCGGATCTGGTACCCAGTGTGTTGTCATGTGCCCTCCAATCCTCCTTCCTCCCTCCCTGCCAATGTCCAGCATCTGCCAATCTCACCCTTGTGCTTGTATGACCAGCGATCAGGTCAGGGCAGTGTTTTAATAGCTGTATATTGAGGGAAAAATTGAGGAGCCTTGGGGTAAGTTGGCTTGCTAAGAGACACCCTTTCAAGAGAGGTCAAAGGGCGATGCTAACCCAGCTCCTTGTCAGGGCTCCCCAGGTAGTGTCTGGAAAGTTGGACCCCCAGGGCTTGTCCCATTGCTGCCCTTTGGACATAGCTGGTCCCTTTCTGGTCTGTCTCCACCCTGTGTGGTCTGCTCCCACTCCCTCCCAGTTCTGCTCTGCAGGTCTCAGTCCTCATTTCTGGCCTGCATCCCCCAGACTCTCTACCTGTTCACTTCCTTATGCCACTAACAGTCACCATATGAGACAAGAGGCTCCAGTGCTACCAGCCACAATATCTACAGAGACTGCAGTGAGTTGAGGAGTGCCCCCCACCCCCACCAAATTCATGCCCACCCAGAACCTCAGTATATGACTTTGGAAATACATTGTTGCAGATGGAATTGGTTAAGATGAGGTCATACTGGAGCAGGGTGGGCCCTAATTCAATATGGTCAGCATCTTTGGAGGAAGACCAAGTAGAGACACGGGGAGACACCTTGTGAAGACAAGGCAGAGACTGGGGTGATGCAGCTACAAGCCAAAACCAGGGGATAGTAAGGACTGCCGGCGGCCTCCAGAGTGAGGAGGGAGGCATGGAACCGACTCGCCTTCGGAGTCTCGGAAGGAACCAACCCTGCCCAGGCCATGATTTCAGACTTCTGGCCTCCAGACCTGTGAGACAGTCATTCTTTTTTGTTAAAGCCACCCAGTTTGTGGTACTTCGTCACAACAGTCCTTAGGAAATGAATCCAGAGACCATGATGGCCTGGCTGGCCTCCCCTGGACGTCTCTGCTGGGAAGGAGGAAGATCTCAGCGAGACCTCCAAGCAGATGAGCTAATGCCCTCAGGTAAGTTTCACCCCTGGAATTTCCACCTCCCACAAGCTGACCAGTGGAAGTCAGTCAACACTTAGTATCACCTTTTTGCCGGGAGGAGGGTCTGGGGAAGGAGTTCACTCTGTGGCCCAGGCTGAATGCAGTGGTGCAACTGTAGCTCACTGTAACCTCAAACTCTTGGCCTCAAGTAATCTTCCCATGTAGCTGGGACTACGGGAGCATGCCACCATGCCCAGCTAATTTAAAAATTGTTTTTGTAGAGGTGAAGTCTCAGTGTGTTGCCCAAGCTGGTCTCAAACTCCTGGCCTGAAGCGATCCTTCTGCCTCTGCCTCCCAAAGTGCTAGGATTATAGACAGAACCACCTCGCCTGATCTCTACTTAGCATTATCTTCAACCTTCCTATTTTGCTGTCTGTCTTCTCTCTTCAGCCCACAAACTACTTGAGGTTTGAGCATCATTTGTTCCCGGCTTTGGGCAGGTGCCTGGCACAGGGTAGAGGCAGCATGAATAGTCTCTGGAATGTGGCCAGCACCTTGTTTAGAGAGGAGATGGGTCTTACAGCTGAGTATGCTGGTCTTGTGATGTGGGTCTGAGTGGGTAGACTCATAACGGTCCCCCCTGAAGACCCCAGATGCTCCAGATGACACCCCTAGGCCAGTTGTGCTGTAGGACCACATCAGAGGGACACATTTTCACATGAAAAGAAAAATAACATCGAGTAAAATGCTCACTTGCTGTTGGAGAGACCAAGGAAACAGACAGCAACTCATTGCAATCGACTGTGCCTGTTGGCTGAGATGAGAGTTCAGCACGACCTGACAGTCTTGCCACAGACAAGGCATCCTTTTTGGCTGCTGTTTTAATCATTTTTTAAAGGACTGTTGAGGGTGGGAGGAAGTCGGGAAGGAGGTGGTTTCATGTGAAATTTCTACAGTTTGCTAACAGTAAAAAATGGGAGAAGTGATAAAGTTACTACATTCATCAGTCATCCACCCCGAAACATTTGCAACTGATTATGTTCTTCAGAATTGGCACTGAATCATGAGGTATTCTTGTAAGCAGCTCGCTGGCATGAGCTGAATGCAGGAAACTAGAAGGTACCTCTGAAACACGTTCAGAAGAAAAATTCTCCCAAGTAATAAAAAAGATATGGAGACCGGTAGTTGCTTTTCTCGGCAGCAAAACATCCAGTGCTGCTCTAAAAAAAAATTGAAAGAAAATAAGAATGGCTCCAGCAACTGCAAAGTAGCACATGCCTGCCTGCCTTAGCAGGCAAGCAGACTGTTTGAGTCCTTGTTCTCAGCATAAGATGTCCCCTGTGAACGGAAGTTGATGGCCATGTTGAGTGGGAAAACTTGGGAACACCTGGGTTTAGGTTATATCTATGGCCAAGCCAAGTTGATCTGTTATACGACTCATCATTCTAAAGGCTCATTGATGACATTTGCTGAGAATTTTCCCCTGAATGTCCTCACTTTGACCTTCTAGAAATGGCCATGGTTGGGCTGGATTGAGACTCACACCTGAGCCAAAAAATAAACCCTGTTTTTGGCAAAACTGGTTAACTACATTTGAATCCCTATCACAAAGCAAGGAAAAAATAAAACAAACAAACAAACAAACAAAAAACCCCATACTGAACTAGAAAAAACCTCACTATTTTCTAAAATGAAGGTATCAGCATGCCAGATCATTCTCAGAATAGCACCTGTCTCTGCCTTGAAGACTCATCTCTAAGTAGGGGAACTCAGCTGTCCCACTGCCTAGGGGCTGGCTGAGACACTCCATGGCCCTTGGGGTAGCTTTGACAGGACAGCTCAAAAATGGGAGCTATTTTAGTATTGACTGGATGTCACTGGTTCTTCTATGAGGCTGTTGAGTTAGTACCAAGGCATTGTGTCCAAAGGTAGCTGCAGCCTCAAGGACCCCGCCCAGCAGAAGGACTCCCCTCAAGCTGATCAAGGTCACTGGCTACGTCTGCTGTGGTCTTCTTCCTTTGATGGATCCCTGGTTTCCTGAAGTAAGGGGTACAAGGGGCAAGAGGAAGGTGGAAAGGGGGGTGAATTTCAACACAGTAGGGGCCCAGCAGCTTCAGTAAGGCAGTGTCTCCCTCCTGTGGGACAGACACCTGGTGCTCTGGTGCTCTCTGGCTCTGCCTTTGCTTGAGGACTCTTGCAGGATCACCTTCCAACAACTGTCTCCTGGATGCTTCTCCTGAGCCAGTGCTAGGGAGGCCAGCTAACCCTAGCACCCCAGCCCTCTCCACCCCAGTTCATGTCCTCTCTTCCCCTAGGGCCCTGCACTCCCTATTTATGCACCTTGGTGACTCCTTAGGAAGTGGGGGTTGGGTGGGAACCCCTGAACTTCAAGGTCTGTCGACCCTTCCCTACCTCGGCCAAGCAGAGGACCCGCTAGGCTGCTGATGTGAGGAGTCTCGCTGTTAGCCACCAGCGGGACCTGCTGTAGTCAACAGCACTGGCACCATTTACAGTGAAGGCAACTGCACCCGAGAGAGGTGACATGGTGTGGCGTGGCTGGTCACATAATTCCATCCCAAGCTCCCGGCTCAACAACGCCTCCCACGGTAACCCCCGCCAATGAGGCAGCTCCTGCCCATTCATTCCTTCAAGGGCGGTAGACTGCTTCCGGCAACACAGACCTGCCTCAAAAGAAGGGTTTGTCCATGTACAACTGCAACACAGGGTTACAGCTGCCCCATGTGGTAAAGGGAGTGGGTACTCAAAGGCCTGAAGGATAAGGTAAATGGCTCCACACAGTAGGTGCTTAGCGGGAATCAGGCCTGCCTAGTGCTGAGTGTTTCACTCATTCCTTACAACATTCATGCAAGATAGGTGCTATCATTTTTGCCATTTCACAGCTGGAGAAAGCGAGGCACAGAGAGGTTCAGAAACTTGCTCAAAGTCACACAACTGAGGTTCTGAAGTCAGAACTGAGATTCTGAAGTCAGATTCTGATTTTTGAACCACTCCTTGCAGCATTGACAGCTGTGCAGGTCTCCAGATGTCTAACCTCCCCAACTATACCTTAAGTTCCTTGAGGCAGAGGAGTCATGTGTTTTTCCTCCATAGGATGTATGAGGGGGGAATCCCCAAAACCATAATTTATTTATAAAAGATTGTGTACTTATTCTTACACGTTTGTACTTCAGTCCCTTTCAAAGTGCTCTCAGTTTGATGCAATATACCTATTGAAACACTCTTTCCACTGCTCAAAACAGTTTTTGAACTTGCTCATTTGGTGCCTTTTAGTCCTTCTGTTGTTTTTTGTTTCACCTTTTCCACACCTGGAAAACATTCCCTTGAGGACTTTTTTCACGTGGGGAAACCCAAACAAAGTCCCCTGGGGTGAGTTTGGGTGAATAGGGAGGGTGAGGCACAGGGGTCATGCCATTTTTGGTCAAAAACTGCTGAACACTCTGTTGTGTGGGCACTTACATTGTCATGGTGGACAAACCAGTCACCTGTTTGCCACAGTTCAGAGCAGCCTCTCACAACAGTGCTAGCTGGTACACGGAAACGGATGGGTTCCTAGAGCACTTACCCAGCAGAGGAAGACTGTACTACAAGGGGCCTGCCCTACAAAAGATAATTCTGATTTTTGGGGGGTCCCCCTCATATTATCATCAAGGCAGCACTGAATGAACACTGATGTGCTCCTCGCCTATCCCCATAGCACTGAGAGACCTGGGAAGGATCTGCAAAATCTTATGCCTCTTTCCATGACCCCCTCCGATTCTAAAGTCTCCCTCCAAATCCCAGCCACACATACTATTCAGCAAACTCTCTGATGTTTCTAGAATTGCTTCATCCACCACTGGGCATCTCCCACATACCACAGGCCACCTGAGAGTAAAAGCCAGCCTCTCTGATGTTCCCGGAATTCCCCTGGGCCAGCTGGGGGCCCAGCATGTGGCCAGCCAACTGTGGGGATTTGTCAAATGAACAAAATGAATGAATGCCTACAACTCTGTTTCAGTCAGAGGATTTTATGAGGATTGCTGTTCTAGAATGCCTGTAGCTTTGCCTAAGTCTGAGAGTGTTGCTTTTTTAGTATTTGGAATGCGTTAGGAGAGGTTTCAAACGAATTGCCAAGATGCAACAGGCTAAAACCACTTTGGCTTTGCCAGAAATCACTGGAAAACACAAGCCCAAAGAAGCAGTGGCTGGGCTGAGGGCACCCGTGCTCAGCTCAGCAATCGTCCTGCGGAGAACACGGCTGGGCCCTGCGCCCTGCCTGGGGTGCACTATTACGCTTCAAAACAGAACTTATCAACGACTTAGTCTCATTAAGTTGTAAGGAAACAGGGAGCCTGTTCCAAGGTCGTAAGTTTTTTCAGCGTTCAAATGTTTCCAGTGTTTTGTGAAACCGAAGAGTGCAAGAGCCCACAGGGGTTTGCTGGGGTGATGGATATATGTGGCGTGTGTGAGGAACTTCCCAGGCCGCCCTGAAAGCCAGCTCGTTAGGACTCCATGGGCTGCAGGCGGGTTCTCTTTCCTAAGTGGAGCCTGTGGGATGGTGTCCAAAGACATCTGCGTCCTATCTACCATTTTTAGCTTTACCAGAAACTTCTGAGGCTGCAAAGGTGGACACACACAACCAGTCATCCCCTGATTTTCTATAGGTCAGTGTGTGAGTGTGTGTATGTGTGTTCTTGTGTGTGCATGCCTGTGTATATACAAACACCACAGGGATGGTTTTTGCATAGTGAATCTGATTTGGGCTGCACATCTTTAGAATAAGGAATTTTGGGGTTTTGAGTCAAGGTTTCACTCTGTTACCCAAGCCGATGTACAGTGGCATGATCACAGCTCACTGCAGCCTCTGACACTTGGGCTTAAGCGATCCTCCTGTGTCAGCCTCCTGAGTAGCTGGGACTACAGGCGTGCACCACCATACTCGGCTGATTTTTTATAGATATGAGGGCTCACTTTGTTGTCCAGGCTGGTCTCGAGCTCCTAGGTTCAAGCAATTCTCCTGCCTTGGCCTCCCAAAGTGCTGCTATTACAGGTGTGAGCCACTGCTCCCAGCTGGAATAAGGTATTTAAAAAAATCTCTCCTTGATCATTTCCCATCCTGCATATCAGTTTTCTCCCCTAAAGACACCCCTCCTGCAAACATCAGTCCCATTTCTAGTCCCCTCAGCTCCTGGCAACCACCATTCTATACTCTGCTTCTATGAGTTTGACTATTGTGGATACTCACGTAAGTAGAATCATACAGAATCTGTCTTTCTGTGGCTTTTCCTTTTCGCTTAGCATAATGTCCTCCAGGTTCAACCATGCTGTCGCAGATGGTGGAATTTCTCTTTTTTTTTTTTTTTTTAAGGCCAAATGATATTCCATTGTTTGTATATAAATTTTCTTTATCCATTCACCTGTCAGTGCACATTTGGGTTGTTCTCACATCTTGGCTGTTGAGAAGAATGCTGCTGTGAGCATGGGAGTGCTACCATCCCTTCAGGGTCTTGATTTCCAGTCTTCTGGAGAAATACTTAGAGGTGGGGTTGCTGGATTGTATGGTATTTCTATTTTTAAGCTTCTGAGGAACTGTCACAGTGTTTTCCATAGTGGCTGCGCCATTTTGCATCCCCACCAACAGTGAGCAAGGGTTCCATTTTCTCTAGACTACTACCAACACTTGTCTTTTTTTTTCTCTTAAATAATAGCCATCATAATGGTGTGAGGCGATATCTCCTTGTGGTGTTGGTTTGCATTTCCCTGGTGATTAGTGATGCTGAGCGTCTTTTCATATACATGTTGGTCATTTGTATGTCATCTTTGGAGAAATGTCTAGTCAGTTCTTTTGCCCATTTCCTAAATCAGGTTGTTTCCTGCTATTATGTTGAAGGAATTCCTTACATATTTTGGATATTAACCCCTTATAAAATACATAATTTGCAAATGTTTTCTACTATTCTGTAAGTTTCTTTTTCACTCTGTGGTTTGTTCTCTTAGCTGTGCAGAAGTTTTTTGCTTTGTGTGATTTCATCTGTCTATTTTTGCTTTTGTTGCTTGTGCTTTTGGGGTTCCATCAAAAAAATTCTTGCCAAGACCAATGTCACGAAGTATTTCCCCAAGGGTTTCTTCCAGGAGTTTCACTTTGTAGTCTTAAGTCTTTAACCCATTTTGAGCTGATTTTTGTGTGGGGTTTAAGATAAGGGTCCAATTTTATTCCTTTGCATGTGAATATTCCATTTTCCCAGTGCCATTTGTAGAAGCAACTATCCTTTTCCCGGTGTGTATTCTTGTCAGACTTGCAAAGATCAGTTGACTGTGTATCTGTGAGTTTATTTCTGGGCTCTTCCATCCCTTCTGTCTCTTTTATGTCTGCCTTTATGCCAGTACCATACTGTTTAAATTACTGTAGTTTTGTAATATATTTTAAAACCAGGGAAGTGTGATGCCTCCCTCATTGTTCTTTCTCAAGACTGTTTTGGCTGTTCAGGGTCTTTCCATATAAGCTTTAGATTATTTTTCAATTTCTGAAAAATGGCATTGGGATTTTGATAGAGATTGCATTGAATCTGTATATTGCTCTGAGTAGTATAAAAAAAAATTAAACAATGTTAAGTCTTCCAATCCATGAACATGAGATATTTTTCCATTTATGCCTTCTCTAATTTCTTTCATCAATATTTTGTAGCTTTCAGTGTACAAGTCTTTCTCTTCCTTAGTTAAGTTTATTTCTAAGTAGTTTATTCTTTTTTGATGCTATTGTAAATGAAATTGTTTTCTTAATTTCCTTTTCCAATAGTTCATTGATAGTGTATAGAAATGCAACTGACTTTCGTGTGTTGATTTTGTATCTTGCAATTTTACTGAATTCATTTATTAGTTCTGACAGTTTTTTCTGTGACTTTATTATGACTTTTTTACATGTAGGATCACGTCATCCTTAAACAGATTATTTTACTTCTTTCTTTCCTATTTGGATGCTTGCTCTGGTCTGGAGTTATATTTTGATGCTATGAAGACATTTTGTTTATTATGACATTTATATATTTTTGAAGATTTGTGCCAAGTGGGCATATTTAATAACATTAAAATGTCTTTTAAAAAATGTTTGCCTAGTTGCTCTTGCACGGACTTCTAGAACCATGTTGGGTAGAAGTGGTGAGAGTGGGCATTCTTATCTTTTCCTCATCTTAGAAGAAAAACTTTCATTTTTTTCACTGTTGAGTATGCTAGCTGTGGGCTTTCCATCTATGGGCTTTATTATATTGAGGTAATTTCTCCTCTTTCTAGTGTGTTGAGAGTGTGTATCATAAAAGCATGTTGAGTTTCGTCAGTTGTTCTCTCTGCACCTATTGAGATGATCATATGGCTTTTATCCTTCATTCTGTTAATGTGCTTTATTACATTAGTTGATTTCCATGTGTTGCATGAAACATACATCCTCACATCCCAGGGATAGATTCCACCTAGTCATGGCATATGGCCCCTTTAATTCTTCTTTGTTTCCGATTGATTTTCAGTTGAGGAGGCTCTTATTTTTTGTTTATGTGTGATGCTTTCCCTCAGTTCTCAGGAACTAAGTTAATTAAGTTAATTATCCACAACACTTGAATGTGCTTGGGGAGATCACTGAGGTATATCTGTAAGTGAAAACTACTCAAAATTCAAGAATATTCTCTGTAATGAACTGAACTGGTTTGACAAATGTGAATTTTTCTTTTTTCTTTCTTTCTTTTTTTTTTGAGTTGAAGTCTCATTCTGTCATCCAGACTAGAGTGCAGTGGTGCAATCATGGCTACTGTAGCCTTGACCTGCTGGGATCAGGCAGTCTTTCACCCTCAGCTTTCCAAGTATCTGGGACTATAGCTGGGCACCACCAGGCTGTCTAATTTCTTGATTTATTGTAGAGATGAGGTTTCACCATGTTGCCCAGTCTGGTCTCAAACTCCTGGGCTCAGGCAATACTATCACCTGGGCCTCCCAAAGTGCTGGGATTACAGGAATGAGCCACTGTGCCCAGCCTAGATTTTTGTATATAGGTCTGAGTACAGATATTTGCTTTCAAAGTGATCACCATATCTCAGCAATTGTGAATAGTGTATAGGCAACTGGAAAAAAAAAAGTGAAGTATGTATACAACGGGATATTACTCAGCCCTTAAAAAAAATGAAATTCTGTCTGATCACAGTGGCTCACACCTATAATCCCCAGCACTCTGAGGATCACTTGAGCCTAGGAGTTCAAGACCAGCCTGGGCAACATAGCAAGACCTTGTCTCTGCAAAAATTTAAAAAATTAGCCAGTTATGGTGGCACGTACTTGTAGTCCTAGTCACTTGGGAGGCTGAGGTAGAAGGACCACCTGAGCCCAGGAGGTTGAGGCTGTGGTGAGCCGTGACTGTGCCACTGCCCTCCAGCTTGGGTGACAGAGTAAGACCTCGACTCAAAGACAAAAAACATGAAATTCTGTCATTTGCAGCAACATGGAGATTATTCTAAGTGAAATAAGCCAGACACGGAAAGACAAATATCCCATGTTTTCACGCACATGTGGAGGCTAGAAAAGTTGACCTCATGGAGACAGAAAGTAGAATAACCATTGCCAGAAGTTAGGAAGGTGTGAAGAGAGGATGAAGAGAGGTTGGTTCATGGGTACCAAAAAACAGAGAAACAGAAGGAGGAAGATCCAGTGTTTAACAGCAGAGTAGGGTGACTACAGTTACCAGTAACTCACTGTGCATTTCAAAATAGCTAAAAGAGGTTTGAAATGTTCCCAACACAAAGAAATGATACACACTTGGGATGATGAATATATTGCCCTGATTGGATCATTATACATTGTATGCGTGTATCAAAATATCACGTGTACTCCATAAAGATGTACAGTTATTATGTATCAATTTTAGAATGATCGTTGTTGACAAGGTGGAGACCATGATCATGGCTGCCTGGAATGTGAACTTCCTGAACACAGTGTGTCTGTTTTGTGAAGTCACCAGACCAGTGTGTGCACTAACATTCTCCACCACCGGTGCCAGTTTTCACATCTTCAAACTGTAGCATGTCTGTCTTTAAACCTCATACTAATTAACCCTTTGGATAACAAGCGCCTTCAAAGTTTAGGATCGCTAGGACAGAGGTGCCAGGGCTTTCCTCTGAGGAACACTACAGATGTGTACCTAAAGGTACCCTATGTCCTGGGCCAAAGGGAAGGCTTGAGAGATGTAATGAGGGTAAAAATACAAAAATATTTGTTCTTGCTACAATTCAGATATGCAAGAAACTTTGCTTTTTTATTTTTTCCAAAGCAGACTTCCTTAATAAGTCTTGACCCAGTGGGTAGAAGGGAAAAGCATGTATTAAGCCCTAGTCCTAGCCATGACAGAGTGCTTCTCAAACTTTCTATGATAAGGGCATTCTTTTTTTGTTTTTAACTTCCAGTCAGCTGCAGATACTTTCATAATGTCCAATAGAAACAAACTACTAGAAATTAAAAATTTAAAAGATATGCAAAATAGCTTACCCTTTTTTTTTTTTAGTTTGGATCTCATTCTGTCAACCAGGCTGGAGTGCAGTGGCACCATCTCGGCTCACTGCAGCCTTGACCTCCTGGGCTCGGTCAATCCTTCTGCCTCAGCTTCCCGAGTAGCTGGGATTACAGGGGCACACCACCATGCTCGGTTAATTTTTTGATGTTGTGGCAGAGACGAGGTCTCACTATGGTGCCTAGGCTAGTCTTGGATTCCCGGGCTCAAGCACTCCTCCTGCCTCAGCTTCCCCAAGTGTTGGGATTACAGGCATGAACCACCGTGCCATGCTCGTAGCTTCCTTTTTTAATGATTGTTTTCAATAAACATGAAGTTCTCCTCCTACAAGAGCTTCTCAATGTCTGCCCTCAGTTATTTTTATTTTATTTTATTTTTTATCATCCCATGCTGGCAACAAGCAGTTTGAGGATCTGCCCCAGTCCTCAGCCCCACTCTGAAAGGCACTGATGTAAACAGTCTCCAATGGTTTAACTGAACCTGTCAATTCCATCCCTACTCTGCTTCCCACTCCACAGTGACTTCTGGGCATGTGCAGGAGGTAGGGACATTATGTGTCCTGGGGAGGGGAGAAGTGGCTTGGTCTTAATGCAGGTCTGGGCGGAGGGGTGGTCAGGGGACTGGTTGTTCTCCACTGGGGTGAAGGTGACCAACTGATGTCCTTGACCGTTGGGACCAAGGGCTATTCCTTCCTGCTCTGTTGGGACCAGGTGTCTCCCTCTTGGGCCAGGGCAGGGACCTTTTTGGAATTCAGCCATGGCCTCCATCCCTCTCTGGACACCATTCAACACAGGTCACTTGGCTCCCATGGTGGTGGGCCACTTGCTGTCCCGCCACCCCTCAGCTTAACTATCTAGTGGTCTCACTCTAGAATCACTGGACTCTGCCACACAGAACCCTTCAACCTGTTGGTATCTCTGGGGTCCTCTGTGTTGGTGAGGAACCACCCAGCAGGGTGACATCACCCACATAGAAAGTGTGATAGAAACCATTTACCTTCTGTATTCACTTCTACTTAGCAAATGCACTTCCCAGTCTCTGGGTCATGCTAAGACCCGCCTATCTCGCCCCTAACTCCTCCTGTGTCCCACAGTCCTCCAGGGTACCATTCCTTCTTTCCCTCTGAATACAAATCTCTATGGTTTAGTCCTCCAAGCTAGGCTCTTGGTATGCCACTGGGACAGAAAAGGATGGAAGAAATCCTTTCTCAACTTCTATTGACCTTTCATACAACCCAGCAACCACCCTTTTGGGAATATACCCGGAGGAACTCAACTCATTCTACCAAAAAGATACCTGTGTGTGCATGTTTATTGCAGCACTATTCACAATAGCAAAAACATGGAACCAACTGTGCTGCCCATCAAAACTGGACTGAATTTTAAAAATGTGGTACATATACACAGTGGAATATTACACAGTCATAAATAAGGACAAAATTATGGACTTCACAACAACTTGGATGGATCTGGAGTCTATCATACTCAGTGATCTATCATAGAAACAAAGAACTGAGTATCATGTGTACTCACTCATAAGTGGACTTTGAACACCTATCATAATACTACAAAAAAGGGGTTGGCAATAGTGGGACACTGCAAGGGTGGGGCACATAACATGAATAAGGGTGCCTGATCCTAATTCAGATGAAGTGAGGTCCAATGGGAGGCCCAAAACTTCAGTACCAAAACCACTTATGAACCCAATTCTGACTTGTATGACACAATTTTAAAATAAAAAATAAATATATTCTAAAAATCTGCACAAATAGGGCAAAAAAAAAGAAACCCTTTCTCTTGAAAAGGCCTGACTTTCAAGTTTATTGTTTTGTTACTGTGCTTTTTTTTTCCTTTTTTTTTTTTTTGCATTTCTATCACAATATTCTTAAATTCCTTGGTGCATGAAAATGCAGTGAAGTATACTGTTATTATTATCATCATCTCTGAGAGGTGATATATCATCTAGCTAGTGTATTCATAAGGGTAATTTATCTGATTAATCTACTGGCATCCATTGCCATTTACGGCAACAGAAACCCTAAGGGAATACGACTAGGATGTGTAATGTTGGAAGCGGGTGGGACATCTAGCAGAATGGGGCTTTCCCTGGAGTTTAAATGAGCCTGCATCGAGGGCCCTCTCTAGGAGAAGGAGTCACCGGGAGGGACCCAAGGCCAGGAGGTAGGCTGGGGCAAAGAGGTGGGACCCAAGGAGAAACAACCGCTTTACAATTGTGTCTCTCGTTCATCCTTCAGCCAAGTACTAGATATTCCCACTTTCTGGCTCTAGAAAAATGTCAAGACCTCTTCTGGAATATTCCTGAGGAAAAAGAACCACTTTCCTCCTTCATGAAAAGCCCCACCACATTTCCAGAGTCTACGGCTTCCAATCTACATGTCAACTTGTATTTATGATTTCCTCATCGGTTTTGCTTAAAAAATTAATTTTCAATAAGTTCTGAAGAATTACTCCCTTATTGCTAAAATATCCAAATTCTCCCTACCCATTCTGTGCTATTTTTTTTTTTCCATGAACAAATTTCGTCTGGCATCTTTCCCTCCTGGGGAATAGACAGTGATCATCTGGGACAGAGGCTTGGCTTCCTCTACACTGTCAAGCAGTGTAGTTTTGTGGTGAGCCCACTGGCCTGGGAATTCTAATAACCCTGGCTTCATGGGTAATTTGGGGCAAGTTATTCATTCTGTTCTTCATTTGGCTCCTCTGCAAAATGGGGTAAATAATAATACAGCCTGATCTTGAAGCCATAACAAGATGATGGAAAAGAAAGTGGTCACCATCATCTAACCATGAACTTGGGTGCTGTGAAAATGCAGAATGAAATGTTATCATTCTTCAGGGGAGTCACATTTCATGAAGAGTACTGTGGAGTGTATTTTTTTTTTTTTTTTGAGTTAGGGTTCTCACTCTGTCGCCTAGGCTGAAGTACAGTGGCATGATCATGGCAATCACAGCTCATTAGCCTTGACCTCTTGGGCTCAGGTAATCCTTCCACCCCCAGCTTCCCGAGTAGCTGAGACTACAGGTGCATGCCACCACCCCTGGCTAATTTTTTGATTTTTTTTTTTTTTTTTTGGTAGAGACAAAGTTTTGTCCTGTTGCCTAGGCCGGTCTCAAACTCCTGGGCTCAAGCAATCCTCCTGCTTTGGCTTCCCAAAGTGTTAGAACTACAGGCGTGAGCCACCATACCCGGCAAGCTCTGTGTTTTAATCACTAATTTAAAAATAAAAATGAAAGAGGTAAAGAAAGAAAGAAGTGACAGCAGCCTGGGATGCATGGGCTACATTCTCAGCAGCTTGTTAGAAGGAGAAAAGTGTGACATTGTTTTGAAACATTAATCACAGGGGACTTTGAGGGCTTTCTTCTAGGCCTGTCACAGGTACTGTAAGGAAAAATATCACAACTAAGCATCTCCAAACATTATCAAGGTTTTAAATCCTAAATCACTACATACAATGCAGGGTCTGGTTTAGGATACCCAACTAGACGTGTTGGCCTGGTTCCTTAACTTTAGAGCTCTCTTCTAATAACCAAACATTAAAAAAAAAAAGCAGGACTTTTTTCAAAGTTGCAAGTCAATGTGCTGTAAACATGGTCTGAGGTTAGACTATTGAATTCCATGAATAACAACAATCTGTCTAACTCCATTAATCAGAGGCTTACAAATGCTACAGTCTTAGGAGCCATGCAGCCGTCACTGATCATTCTCTGTCAAAGAGAAATGTAATCATCTCGACATGTGCTTAAAGAGGAATTTTCTCCCTTGTTGATTTTGTGTAGGAAGTGATTATTAGAAAATGTTGGCTTGCATGGAGGTTCAGGGCCATGGGGGGAGGAGGCCTCACGTCGGGGATGGTGGAGATGTGGGTGACGCGTGGAGCCCTTTGGCAGACAGGACTTGGCCAGAAAAGATCCAGCAGTTTGTGGGGCAAGGTCTCCGCGTGGTCTCCTCTGGGACCTATTTCAGAGCAGTAAAACGAATAATCCTCCAATTCACTCCCTCTCCCTGAGGCGCCATTTCACCATACGTGAATGATGTTATCAAAGAGACAGACGGGGATTCAGTTCTGATCCCCCAAACTCTTAAGGAAACATCATTCCTTCCTTCCCTGGCGGGAAAGTGCATTTGATGATCCAAAAGTTCACATGTCTTAAGTCTGGCCTCCCTGCCCCCGATAAGTTCTGGGATCCACCCCAGTTCTGCAGAGTTCTGAGAAGGGCCGAAGGTGAGGCAGGTTGAGAATGTGCCTCCCTGGGAGCTAAGCCTGACAGCCAAAGGGGACCTCAGGTCAGTGTTTAAGCCCCACTCAAGGGCAGTGAAATTAACCTTTTTTGCAGTCCTATATAAATTTTTCATTACAGAAATCCAGTGTGTGCCAAGAATATGTATCCGGTGGGATGCCTGTTTTCCTAAGTTAGGTATAACTGCTGGGTGTTCTACTTGAACTCAGGTACAAGGAAGGGCTCAGGCACCAGGGAATTGCCAGCTATAGCCAGGCCCGGAAGAGCCACAAATTAAGGACAGAAAGTGCAAAGAGTTGAGGTGGAGCAACCATTTGGAGAAGGAAGACATTAGCACCTCTGATTTGGGTCCTTAAGACAACAGAACCATCAGTGAAACCCGTTTCCAGCAGAGCAGACATGGTTTTTGCCCCTGGAGGATAGTCATGGCTGACACTGAGGAAAGAGACTGGGTTATGTCTCCATGGTTAGGTCCCTCCTAGATGTGATTTTAGAGTCACTTCCAGAGAGTTTTGCCAGAAATCTCGGGTGACATGTGTTGCTGGGGCAGCAAAATAATTTCCCACCAAAGAGGTCCATGTCCACATCCCCACAACCTGTGAATACGCTATGTTACATGGCAAGAGAGGGAGAGAGTCACAGCTAGAGGGATGCCATGTGAGAGATTTGCCCACCCACTGCTGGCTTTGAAGGTGGAGGAAGGGGCCACA
>CAUYQG010262523.1:0-10591 GCA_963574415.1 Tarsius wallacei
TGTTTTTTTATTTTCAGTATGTTTGAGTTTCTTGTACATCCTAGATGTTAGACCTTTGCCAGATATGCAGTTGGCAAATACTTTTTCCCAGTCTGTGGGCTATCTCTTCTCTCTCTTGATGGTTTCTTTGGCTTTGCAGAAGCTTTTCAGTTTGATGAGGTCCCACTTGTCTATCTTATCTCTTATGGCATGGGCTCTTGGGGTTTTGATCAGGAATTGGTTGCTAGTTATTTTTGGACAACTTTTAAAAAATTATTTATTTTTTATTTTGTTGAATTGGCATCTCTGGCACCTAGGCTGGAGTGCTCTGGGCACCATCATGGCTCACTGCAGCCTCGACCTGCTGGGCTCAGGTGACCCTCCCGCCTCAGCTGGGACTCCAGGCATGTGCTACCGAACCTTGCTAACTTTTTGATTTTTTTTTTGTAGCAACAAAGTCTCCCTATGTTGCCTAGGCTGGTCTTGAACTCCTGGGCTCAGGCAGTCCTCTTGCTGGGATTACAGATGTGAGCCACTGTGCCTGGCTCTGTGGAGTATTTTGCTTTTTTTTGAGTTGGAGTCTCACTCTGCCGCCTAGGCTGGAGTGCACGATCATGGCTCCCTGCAGCCTCCACCTACCCGTGGAGCTTTGACATTGCACATGGCTTGGCCTTCCTCAGGCCAAGTGATGGGAACCTCTGCTGGGCATCAGTGAGCCTGGACGTTGCAGCACAGAGAGGATTAAAACCACAGTTGTAACTGGGTTGTGAAATGAAAGGTTTCACATCATCCAAAGGGCCTCATTATCCTCACCTGCATTTCATGGAGACACTAATGGGAAATGCACAGAGGCGGGAGCTTTAGTGCATGCACGGCGGGGCCTTGTTCCTGTAGCAGGAGCGAACTGTCTTTTCATTAGTTAATTTATTTTTTGAGTCAGGGTCTCACTCTGGGCTGCAGTGCTGTGGTCCGACGATCACGGCACCCCACAGCCTCGACCGGTGGGCTCAGGCAGTCCTTCCGACTCAGCCTCCTGAGTAGCTGGGACTACAGGCGCGCGCCACCCTGCCTGGCTGAGTTTTTGATCTTTTGTTGAGATGAGGTCGTGCGATGTTGCCTAGGCTGGTCTCGAATTCCTGACCTAAAGCAATCCTCCCATCTCAGCCTCCCAAAAGTGCTGGGATTACAGGCGTGAACGAGTTGTCTTAAGGTGTGGGTTGTAAAACCTTTGTGGTAGGCTTTCTTTCTCATTTGCTTAAAGTACTTGTGCCTGGGTCACTTGGCCCGTGGCCGTCCCTCAGGCGTTTGCTTCCTCCTCAGGTTCCTGCTGATGTACTCCACAGTGCTGTGCAGCTACTACAACTCGGCCCTGACGACCGCGGTGGTGGGAGCCATCAAGGTGAGTGGAGGGAGCCCTAGAAGGAGCCACGGGATTGGGAAGGGACCTCGAACGCAAACTTCCTGACAGAAGCCGAGTTTGATTTACTGGTGGTGGGGGTGGTGGTGTAGCAGGAATGGGGGCAGTGACGTTTGCAGCTGGCCTGGGTCATCCCTTCTTGTTGCTGATCTCCCGTTGCCTAGAACAGATGGACAGCTTGCTAATTTAAAAAGGACAGACAGGCAGGACGTGGCGGCTCACGCCTGTCATCCCAGCACTTTGGGAGGCTGAGGCAGGAGGATTGCTTTTGAGCCTAGGAGTTTGAGACCAGCCTGGGCCACATAGTGAAAAACATTGTCTCTACAAATAATAATAATCAATGATAACAATAAGTTATCATTGATTATTATGAGCTGAGTGTGGTGGTGTGCACCTGTAGTCCCAACTACTCAGCAGCCTGAAGTGAAAGGATCACCTGAGCCCAGGAAGTCAAGGCTGTGTATGGTGAGCTGTGATCTTGCCACTGCCTTCCAGCATGGGCGACAGAGTGAGACTCTGAAAAAGAGAGAGAGGGAGGGAGAGAGGGAGGGAGGGAGGGAAGGAGAGAGAGAGAAATTGTGATCTTTAAGTCTTTAAGTTGAGGAAGGCTGGGAGGACAACCCCTGGGAAAATAAAGTAAAAAGCTGAAAAACAAATCCCGCTGTCTATGGTCACCAAGATATCTTGTGATCTATGGATTGGGTTTTCTGGGAGAACCTTCCAATAAGAAGTGAAACCCAGGCTGAGGCAGAAGGATCGCCTGAGCCCAGCAGGTTGATGCTGGTGTGGCCGTGAGCGTGCCACTGCCCTCCAGCCTGGGCGACAGAGTGAGACTCTAACTCAAAAAAAAGAAAAAAAATGAAACCCTTGTGAAGAACTGTTTTCCATTTGGGTCTATGCTCGATTATAAGGTGATGGATTTGTGGATTGGATATGGGGTGTGTGTGTGCATTTGACACACACACACACACACACACACACACACACGAATGAATAGGGGCTAGGGGAGTTCCACATTCGGTTCTACACTTGCGTTGTTTTCTGTTCACATGAAGTCCTAGAGTGAAAAAAACTGCCTGCTCCCGCAATTCACCTGCCTGTTGGCTGCCTGAGGCCTCCTAGAAAGCGCAGGAATTCACGAGGTCTCTGGCTCTATTCAAGTTTAGGGTCAGTATGGTTAAAATTCACCACCCAAGGATGGTAACGAGAGGGGATTTGCCAGGCTGACCACAACCCATCTCTTCTGTCTTTGCCTGTGGACCAGCTGGAGAAGGGGGTGGAGGGTGCACGGTGCAGTTTCCTGTTGTTATCATACCACAGGTTACTTCATTTCTGTGTGGAGCCATAGGAGATGGCTTTTTTTTTTTGGAGTTGGGGTTCTCACCCTGTCACCCAGGCTGGAGGGCAGTGGTGTGATCCTGGCTCACCGCAGCCTCAATCTCCTGGGCTCAGGCGATCTTCTGCCCCGGCTTCCTGAGTAGTTAGGACTATGGGTGCACGCCTCCCTGCCTGGGTAACATATATGTGTTATAGATACAGGGACTCACTATGTTGCCCAGGCTGGTCTCAAAATCCTGGGATCAAGCAATCTTCCCGCCTTGACCTCCCAAAGTGCTGGGATTACAAGCATGAGCCACTACGCCTGACCTGTAATGGCTTTTTATTCTCTTTTTCAACACTCTGTGAACATTAGGGTATAAGTCTCCACGCAAAGCAACTAAAATGCCTGGTTTCAAGTGTTACCATTTACGTGTATTTTCCACGGAATGTTTCCTTTCCAGGTGATCAGTCCTCTCTCTTTTCCTGCAGAATGTATCGATCGCCTACATTGGAATGTTGGTTGGTGGAGACTACATTTTCTCCATGTTAAACTTTGTGGGGTTAAATATTTGGTGAGTGTGCTTTTTAAATGAGCTCGTTTTAGTAAAATAAGCATTTTAAACAGTCTGAATAATATGCAATAAGCAAAGGAGAAAAGAGATAGGCTGTATTTTATACCAGGAGGTGTTTTGCATTGTAATTTCCAAAATAATTTGCCTTCAGTCACCAAGTTCATCTATTTTTGTGCCGTGTTTCCTCGGGTGGCCCTCTAGGGAGACGTGCAATGAAGGTTCACGGGGCTGAGGGTTGCACTGAATCCGCCTGTCTTCCTCTCAGGATGGTCACCTGAGTTATCTGTCTTCCTCCTGGGAAGTGGGCTTGTTAAACTTGTGCTCAATGCCTCAGGATGCTGTGAACATGGGCTCAGGTAGGCTTTTTTTTTTCCTTTTCTTTTTTCTTTTTTTTTGAGCTGGGGTCTCTGCTGCCCAGACTGGAGTGCAGTGGCACCATCATGGCTCACCGCAGCTTTGGCCTCCTGGGCTCAGGCAATCCTCTTGCCTCAGCCTCCCGAGTAGCTGGGATGACAGGTGCACGCCACCATGCCCGGCTCATTTCAAAATCTTTTTTGTAGAGATGAGGTTCATGTTATTGCTTAGGCTGGTCTCAAACTCCTGGGCGCAAGCAATCCTCCCGCCTCAGCCTCCCAAAGTGCTGGGATTACAGGCATGAGTCACCACATCCGGCCGACTTGTATAGTTTTGAGAGGCATTTTGGGGTCCCAGCTATGAGATGCTATTTAAGTTTATTCAGTAAAAACCAAGCACCTGTTCTTTTTCCCAAGGTTCCATATTCGATTCGGTCACTCTTTTTCTGCCTTGAAGCTTTGTAAGTAAGAGAAGATATTCTCCTCAAGCAATCCACAAACTTGAGGAGAAAAACAGATCTGAATAACCCCTCCAATTAAGCAGACTGTATTGATAAAGATGTCAGCCACTGTGACAGGGGGTGATAATGCCTGTGAAATTCCCACTTACTTATTTTCACTCTCCCCTCTCCTTTCAGCATCGCAGGGGGCCTGAGATACTCCTTTTTAACGCTGAGCAACCAGTTAAGCCCTAAACAACCCGTGGACGCAGAAAACATTCCTCTGGATCTAAAGGGCTAAAATCTGGGGCAGCACTGCAGACTGACTTGAGACTGGGGGCACAGGTTGGGAGCGCTTTTCCGGTAGGAATGTGACTTGGTTCCAGATCTGGGACACTGACTCCTGGGTCAGGCACACAAGATGATGTCTGCAAAACGCCCAGAGAACTACCTCACATGCAGTGCACGGCAAGCCATCGGGGGCCCTGAGAAACCTTGTACACGAGCACCTTCCAGAATAAGCCATCGGGACCCAGTAGGCAGAGCCCTGGGAGTTCATTCGCAGACCCGAGCGGACCTCTGTCCCGTCGCCATGTGCTGCAGAAGAGGCCAGTGCTGTCATGGTGACTCTTTCTTATCAGCACCTTGGCCTTAGTTTCAAAGGTCCCGGTCCAAGCGAAGTGCCAATCCGGACATTTTGTTGCAGTTGTTAAATTTAGTTCAGCCTGAGGCTGCCTCCTGACATGTTTTAAGTTTGACCTAGAGGGTCCTTCACGCTTGGTGAAGTGTCACCCAACGGGATGTGTCACCTGCTCTCGTCACCAGTAGCCGAGTCTCAGCCAATCCCAGCAGCCATGCTTCAAACCGATCACAGGGCGTGACGGTTCAAAACGTGCCCAAATAAGGCCGCTGTGAGCTGTGGCCAACCTGGTTGTTTCTGGTCTTTTTCCCCCTGCTTCCTTTTGCTGTCCATAAATCCTCTTTGACCACATGGCTGCGTGTGGCCTGGCTACATCTGCTGCCATTCTGGGGGCTGCCTGGATCACGAATCGTTCCTTGCTCGGCAAAACTCTGTTGGATTTAATTTGTCTGAGGCTTTTTTCTTTTAACTCAGTTGAAGCAGGCATATCTTTCTGTTAATAAAATTAGCCAATTAACTGCCAGTCAAGTTATTTGTTAGCTTTGATGTAAGCCGTGTGGGTGTCTTTGCCTAATCATCAAAGTAAAATTAAAAGAATCTTTCCTATGTATGCCTTGTACGGTGATATCACTGTAGACAGACAGAAACCAGCGTCCGATACTCACATTGTAGAATAACACGCCATCCTGAAGGGATAATTAGATGCTCCTTTCATGACTCCTGTTGTGAAAAATTGCAAAGTCACTCAACGGGGGGGACACACAGGAAGGGCTTACCCTGTCAGCATTTAAGCTGCTCATTTCCCTGTTTCTCCTCCAGATCTGTTCAGGGTGTTCTAACCAGAGTTGCATTTCCTCACGGGCTCGCCTGCCTCACCAATGGGTGTGTGGGGCAAGGAGCCCTCAATGGATAGGGGATATGTGTACCCTCCCCCTCGGGAAATGGGCGGTGGCCATTGGACTTGGGGTCCAGGATAGAGCCCCGCCTAGGAGTTGGTAGCCAGACTGGCTCATCCTGTCTGTTTGCTTGACCTCTGGGGACCGTCACAAGTCACTTTGCGGATGGTGGCCTTGGGGATTTTAATGCACAAAATGCAACGAGGTCTCACAATCCTTGCCAGCGTCACTTTCTAAGTTTCTAGGGGCAGGGCAGCAAAGGAAGGAATGGTTATGTTGATATGTTGTTTCAATCTGCTTTCAAGGCTGGGCATGGTGGCTCACATCTCTAATCTCAGCACTTTGGGAGGCTGAGGATTGCTTGAGCCCAGGAGTCTGAGACCAGCCTGGGCAACATAGCAAAACCTCGTATCCATCCATCTATTTATCTGTCTGTCTATCTATCATCTGCCAGGTGTGGTGGCGTGCCTGCAGTCCCAGTTCCTTGGGATGCTGAGGTGGAAGAATTTCTTGAGCCAAGGCCAAGGAAGTCAAGGCATCATCAGTGAGCCATGATTGTGCCACTGCACTCCAGCCTGGGTGGCGGAGTGAGACCCTGACTCAAAAAAAAAAAAAAAAAGATCTTTCAGTGGTGGTAAAGTATACAACAAAACCTACCAGTGTAACCATTTTTAAGCAAACAATTCAGTAGCATTAAGTGCACTCTCATGTTGTGTCACTCGGCCCCAGAGCTTCATCTTGCAAAACGGAAACTCTGAGTCCATTAAACAATAACCCCTCATTCCCCGAGCCTTCTAGCCCTGGCAGGCACCATTCCACTTTCTGTCTCTGAATTTGACCACTACAGACAGCTCGTATAAGTGGAATTACACAGTGTTTGTCTTTGGGGGACGGGTTTATTCCTCTTATAATATCCTCAAGGTTCGTCCATGCTACACCGTGTGTCCAAATTTCCTTTCTTTTAAAGGCTGAATGCAGTGTCTGGATATACCACATCTTGTTCATCTATTCATCTGTTGGACACTTGGGTTGGTTCCACCCTTGGCTCTTGGGGCTAATGCTGCTAGGAACATGGGTATCCGGATATCTCTGTAAGACCTTGCTTTTGATTTTTTTGGGGGGGAGTAAATGCCCAGAAGTGGAATTTCTGAATTATGTTGTGATTCTGTTTGGGGAACCGCTCTGTTTTTTATAGCGACGGCTCCATTTTACGTTCTTACCAACAAGGGTTCCAGTTTCTCCACACCCTCGATAGCTTGTTATTTTCTTCCTTTCTCTCTCTCTCTCTTTTTTTCTTCCTTCCTCCATCCCTCTCTTCCATTTCTTTATTTCTTTTTTCGGAGAAGTCATAATGAATGTTTCAAAAAATAATTAATTTTAATTTTTTTTTAAGAGATGGGGTCTTGCTATGTTTCCTAACTTGGCCTCAGCTGTGACTATAGGGGTGTGCCATTGAGCCTGGCTGTGTTTTGGCTTTGATTTGCATTTTTCTTTTTTTTTTTTTTTGAGTTGGAGTCTCACTCTGTCGCCCAGACTAGAGTACAGTGGCACACGCCCGGCCACCGCGGCCTTGACCTGCTGGGCTCAGAAAATCCTTTTGTCTTAGCCTTCCAAGTAGCTGGAACTACAGGCACGCACTACCACGCCCGGCTAATTTTTTGATTTATTGTAGAGATGAGGTCTCGCCAAGTTGCCTGGGCCGGTCTTGAACCCGCGGGCTCAGGCAATCCACTCACTCTAGCCTCCCAAAGCGTAGGATTACAGGCTGAGCCACCGAGCCCGGCTGATTTACATTTTTCTAATAAGTCAATTAGTGATATGGAGTATTTTTTAAAATGTACTTCTTGGTTATTTGTTTATCTCCTTTAGAGAAACACTTATTCAAGTCTTTCACCTATTTCACAATCAAGTTGTTTTGTTGTTGTTGAGTTGTAGTTCTTTGCTGTTTCAATGCACTTTTGTTGTTATTTTAAAATTTTATTTATGTATATATTTATGAGTTGAGACCTCACTCTGTCATCCAGGCTGGAGTGCAGTGGTGCGATCACAGCTCACCGCAGCCTCGACTTCTTTGGCTCAGGGGATCCTTCCACCTCAGCCTCCCAAGTAGGTAGGGCTATAGGCACATGCAACCACTCCTGGCTAATTTTTTGATTTTTTGTAGAGACGAGGTCTTACTACGTGGCCTAAGCTGGTGTCAAACTCCTGGGCTCAAGCAATCCTCCTGCCTCAGCCTCCCAAAGTGCTGGGATTATAGGCATGTGCCACCGTGCCCAGCCTCAATACACTTTTTTTTTTTTTTGAGTTGGAGTCTTATTCTGTCACCAGACTGGAGTGCAGTGGCCACTCCCGGCCACCGCAGCCTCGACCTGCTGGGCTCCGGCGATTCTCCCACCTCAGCCTTCGAGTAGCTGGAACTACAGGCGCGCGCTACCACACCTGGCTAATTTTTTGATTTATTGTAGAGATGAGGTCTCACCAAGTTGCCTGCGGGCTCAGGCAATCCACTCACCTCAGTCTCCCAAAGGCGCGGGATTACAGGCTGAGCCACCGTGCCCAGCCTCCATACACTTTTAAGAGGCTTGGGAGTGTGACCTTGAGCCTCCCAAAGTCTTGTGGTAACTACCTCCTGTTGCATCATCAACATACTTTCTGAAGCCCACAGGCCAGAAATGCTAAGCACAACAAAACACAAACTAACTTTTTCTTTCTTCCAAAAATTTTTTAAACTTCTCATTTTCATTCTCGGAATTTAGAAGATGGCAAGCTTGCGTTATGACTTTCTCTCCTGCTTCCATCTGTGGCCAGCAGAGGTCGCCCTAAGAACAGCCCAGCAGCCCGTGCAGCTGGGTTGAAAGTCACAATTTTTGGGGCACCACTAAAACCCAGGCTCCTAAGGTGCGGGGTTCAAGAGAACTCCAGCCAGGCTTTTTAAAAAAATTAAATTAGATTTTATTTTTATTTTATTAGCTGGGCTTTTGAATGAAGGTTAGCTGGGGGTGCTGGATGCAGAGACGTGTTAGGGGAGGGATCCGTGAGCCCCAAGGAGACTGAAGGAGAAACGGAGCCCAACGACTCAGGTCCTTGAATTTCTTGTTTCCTACAAAGAGCATTGCAGAAGCCACTGCTGCACAGGATCAAGAAAATTAGTTTAACTTCCTTAACATTTTGCATACTTCGTGCCATTGCACTACAAATAGCAATCACACCATTTTCTACTGTTTTAATATCTTGGTTTTCTGTTTTCGACAGCTGAGGTTGCTTAAAAAAAACAGGACTTTGTTTAGAGAAGAGCTGTTTTACATATATTTTCTGTGTCCTCCGGAAAATAGCGAAGATATGTTTGTCAATAATTTCTAAGGCTTTCGTTTCTTTTTTCTTTATCACTTCCACTTTTAAGGCTTGGTGACTTGGACTTGTGGGTCATTATTATTTTCTGTGAATGGGTATGTACGAGTGTGTGTACATTTTGCATGCTGTGACTTGCCAGGGTTGAGCAGCTTACCTCCTGCTCCGTGGTGGCTTTCAGGAAACAGGGCACCTAGCAGCTCAGAATTTCCACCTAAGTTTCCTTTCTGCCATCAGATACTGAAGTGTATGGAGCAGTGCAGCGTGTCCCTTTAGGATAATGCCAGAAAATGCCAAGCCGTTGCTGATGATTTCAAGGGTCAGGAAATGCCATCTGTGTGACCCCTGACTCTTACCTCCACTCCCTGTGAAAGTTGTCAACGTGATAAGCCTCGGAGCCTTTTGTCTACCATGTGTGGTCTTTGTACCATCAGCAGCATCACTGACTGGGGACCTGATAGAACTGCAGAATCTCAGGTCAGGCGTGGTGGCTCATGCTTGCAATCCCAGCACTTTGGAAGGCTGAGGAGGGAGGATTGCTTGAGCCCAGGAGTCTGAGACCAGCCTGGGCAACACAGCGAGACCTCATCTGTACAAAAAATAAAAAAAATTAGCTGGGTATGGTAGTATGCATCTGTAGTCCCAGCTACTTGAGAGGCTAAAGCAGGAGGATCACTTGACCCCAGGAAGTTTAAGCTGCAGTGAGCTGTGATTGTGTCACCGCACTCCAGCCTGGGTGACAGAGTGAGACCCCTGACTCAAAACAAAACAAGTAATGCAGAATCTTGGGGCGTACTCACTGCATCAGGATGTGCATTTTTAACCCAAGTTATTTGAGAAGCACCACTTACCCCAAGCTATTGGTTCAGACTGTCCTTTGAGTAGCCATCTGTGTGCCCCCTGACTCTTACCTCCACTCCCTGTGAAAGTTGTCACCATGATAAGCCTCGGAGCCTTTTGTCTACCTTTATCTTCCTTTTTTTTGAGTTGGAGTCTCACTCTTGTTGCCTAGGCTGGCATGCAGTGGCACGCTCATGGCCACTGCAGCCTCAGTCTGCAGCAGGGGTTCTTAAACTGGGGCTCACAGACAGAATTCACCAGGCTGGTGAGCTTAGGTGGAGAAAGAGTAGATCCTGATTTTCCCTAGTTGCTAGCCAAAATCTAGCATTTTTTCCATTTGAATGTAGCTGTACTTGTGACTTTGTTGCCAACAGAGTGGAAGATATTTTCATATCGCTTTACAGGAAAATCACTTATACCTGCTTCTTATTTTGGTAGTTGTTAGACTCTTCGTTAGTTCTCGCTATTTAATGTGTTCTTATGAAGCATATTTTTAGTATATCACACTAGAAATTTTTTTTGAATTGATTTTCTTTATAATTCAATGTGTTTTATCTTGTGCATTTAAAAACATTATTCCAAGAAGGAAGCCATCCCTAGGCTACCATGGTGGTCCACAGTGCTGAACAAAATAAAGACCCCGGTTTAGAAGGATAGGAAAAAATTACATATTCATGTCTTCTGTCAGGAAATTTTTCTGTTTTTGGCCTTTGTGACAGTGAAGGTTTGATCCTTGAATAGTTGTGGATGAATCCAAGGGTGTTTGTAGCATCTGCCACCTGGTGG
>CAUYQG010262532.1:0-18535 GCA_963574415.1 Tarsius wallacei
CGCGCCTGTAGTTCCAGCTACTTGGAAGGCTGAGGTGGAAGGATCGCCAGAGCCCAGCAGGTCGAGGCTGCGGTGGCCGGGAGCAGCCACTGCACTCCAGTCTGGGTGACAGAGTGAGACCCCCACTCAAAAATAAAAATAAATAAAAATAAATAAAAAAAATAAAAATAAATAAAAAAAAGAAGCAGGGATGCTAAATATCCTGCAATATGTGGGATAAAGAACTATCCTGCTCCCAGTGCTCCCTTGGGAAACATTAAATTGGGCCCTGGAATAAACTGCATAGAATTTTCATTCCTTGGAGGCCACTTACTAAAATTAATGTCATGAGGCTGTCTTTCCTCTCTCCCTCCCTCTCTCCTTCCCTCCCTCCCTCCCTCCCTCCCTCACTCTATCACCTGCCTGGAGAACAGTGTCACGCTCAAGGCTACTGCAGCCTTGACCTGCTGGGTTTAGGTGATCCTTTCGCTTCAACCCAAGCAGCTGGAACTACAGGTGCGTGCCACCATGTCTGGCTAATTTTTTTATTTATTGTAGAGACAAAGTCTCACCAAGTTGCCTAGGCTAGTCTCAAACCCCTAGGCTCAGGCAATCTTCTCACCTTGGCCTCCCAAAGTGCTGGGGCTACAGGTGTGAACCACTGTGCCCGGCCAGGTTATTGCTTTTATTGCTTGGTGTCTGGCTTTTATTTTTAATTTTAATTTTTTATTTGTATTGCTTGGTGTCTGGCTGCTGGTAAATTTTGTATTTGTTTCACTGTTTTGACACCAGAGAGATTTTGCTTCATATAGTCATATTAACTTTTAAGTATTTATTATTATAATTAAAGATTACTGACTACCAGGAAATTCAAAGTATTTTTTAGTTCAATTTATAAGCTTTTTACCATTTGACAGTACCTTTGAGAAATAATTCATTTCCTTTTCTTAGACAAAATAAAAGTTTTGCTACTTCAGCAAACTTGTGAAAATAAATGTTTATGGAAGTGAAAACAAAGTTATAAATTTTCACTAGTTTGTGACTTCATTCTTTTGGTGAATGGATGCTGAATTAGTGATGACTGATCTCACTTAGAATTCCTGAAATTTGGCCATTGCGTTGTTAAACTCTGGTGTGTCCACACGGCTCTTTGAACTATGGCCGCCATGTTTCCTAGCTTTGGCCCTCTCTTCTACCTGAGGGAGGTGAATCTCCTCTCTCTCTCTCTAATTTACTTTCTAAATAAACTATATTTTCCAATAAAAAAAAGAATCTCTGAAACTTGCACATTTGAAGTAAGTAAATATTGCTAAAGTTCCTTTAAATGAGTTTTATTCAGATATATTTATGTCAGGAAGAGTCAAAAGTGGCAATAATATCCCATATGGCATGACAATGCCACTGCATTGGAGCATGCATACATAAATACAGATAACTATATGTCCTTTAGAAAGCCATGCTCTTTTAACTTTAACCTCAGATGACATACCATAGTATGTTTTACTTAGACATTTTCATCAGGAGTAGATATTTTTAAAATTTTCCAAAGTGAGATGGCAGAAGGGTTGGTGAGGCACAGGAGTGATCCTGTTCCCCACAAGGAGTGAGGTCAATGTGTGGCACCACAAAACCCCACTGACATCCCCTCCAGGGAAGGAGGCAGGCGCGATTGTGAGAGCAAACTTTGAGGTGAACTAGTTAAGGCTTGATCCATCAGAGACTGGAAAATATTGTTTTTTGTTTGTTTAAAAGACTCTTCAGGAAGAAAGAAAAACATTGTAATTGAAGTTATTCCTTGTTAGGAAATAAGATAAAATCTATTCTGCAGTTGTTTGCTAAGTAATTTGCATTGTATCAGAAGATAGGACTTTGCCTTAAATATATATTTGAGGGATGACTATACTAATATAACTTTTAACATAACAGGGTGTACAGAATACAGTAACCTATGTTTCTGCCTCAGGGGTGAGTGGCATTTGAAGTGGAGTACATATATCCTCTCCCCAATTCCTAGGGCTGCATTCAGTGAGAGATCAAATACAAACCTCATGTCCAACTAGACTTCCCTTAAGAAATTAGTCTTTGACTTTCTTTTTACACACTGGAATTCTGTATGAATACTTTCAGTCATTACAGAGCAGTGTATATTTTGTGTGTATTTTTTTAATATACAAATTTGGGGGGGATAATAACTATAAACTTTATAAAGAGCTGCACCCACATTCTCTAGAACAATGCTTGCTGTACTTACATTACTGAATAGATAAATGAACACATGGATGGACACATACTAAAACAAATAGATGAAAAGAACTTTGGTTTTGGAGTCAAACAAATCTGGACTCAAATCCTTGTTCCACAACTTTATAATTATCTGACCCAAAGAAAGATTGTGAATCTCTTGAGTCTCCGTTTATTCACTGCAAACCAGGATGACAACATCCACTTCATAAAGACATTACAAATCTACATTATATTAGCAAGTAAGTTCCAGAAAAAATCTGTTGAATGAATGAATGAACTTGAGGTCCCCACTATCTATAATGTATGCTGATGTCGGACTCTTTCCAGTTGACCTCTGTCAGGCCTTTCCATTGCTTTACTGAAGCTCCGAGAAGGTCACTGGCAGCACATGTCCCAATGGAGGGGTTGGTGAGGCAAAAGAGGGAGCCTATTCCCACAAAAATTGGCAACGTGTCTTTCCTAATTTATTTCCTTTACCTGCTTTAGGAAAAAAAACCTAGTTAACTAGTTTCTTAGTATTCAGGATTGTTAGACAAAGCAGGAGTAAGTAGGCTCTGTGCCAAAGCATAATAAATTATGCTCTGAATAAATTTCATAATCCTTAGGAAATATTTAATGTGACATTTGCTGCTCAGAATTTTTTGCTTTCTCTTCAGTTTTAACCTGTTTTGAATAGAGTTCCTGAATGGCTTTAAGATGTATACATTATTACTAAATTTTTTTTTTTTTGGAGTTGGAGTCTCACTCTGTTGCCCAGATTGGAGTGCAGTGGCACTATCACAGCTACTGCAGCCTCGACCTTCTGGGCCCAGACAATCCTTCTGCCCCTCCCAAGTAGCTGGGACTACACAGGTATGCACCACAACACCCAGCTAATTTTTTGAAATTTTTTTTGTAGAAATGAGGTCTCACTATGTTGCCTAGGCTGTTAAAATATTTTTATACTTGAAAACAATGCCTAGCAAGTTCTAATGACTATAATAAAGATTGATGAACACATTACAGATCAACAGTTCCAGAAACCAAGAGCATTTGTACAAACTAGGCCGGCTCTTTGTTTAAGCAAAGACATTTTAAATTTAATCTCTTTCTCCCTGTCTCAGGAAGAGTCTCATTTAGTTTTAGATTAAGATGTGATAGGTGAGGGAATTGATCAAAATTTCTGAACACAATACTCTAACATCCCAAAGGACAGCAAAAACCATTAGTAATCAAAGGCTTTTCATCGAGGGCACAATTAAAAATTAGTTTTCCATCTGTGTCTTTCCATAGGTAGTAAAATAAATGTTTGGAGGCAGATATAAGTTAACAAAGGATTCACAGTAGAAATAAAGAAAAATGGAGAATGAAGACCTTCATGTGAATGAATGCATACCTTGGCCAGATTTCTCCACCAAACCCATAGTGCTGATGTCCTTTGCCCATCACACGGGGAGGCTCACATTTTGGCCTGTGCTTCTCCGGGAGGGAGATTGGTATTATCCCACCATATTCTCTTTCAGCGCCCCATGGACGCCTGCACTGCTGGAGTGACTCTCTTAACCTCTGGTACCTGGAAAAAAGAGAGACTTTTAAACAGCTTCACAACATAACATATGCATAGTTGCACAAAATTCCTATGGCTACCTAAGAATTTTTCGATCACATTTTCAGACCACGAAATTCTCAGAGTCAGGTAGATTATGATTGATGCTGTTGTTTAGACATCATGGGTCTGCTGAAGGAATAGTTTGAGTTCCTGAAGGCCTTCGGGTTTTATTTTTTTCTCCCAACAGTTGTAGTGTATTTATTTTTTTAAAACAGCTTTATTGAGATATAATTCACATACCATACAATTCATTCTTTTTTTTTTTTTGAGTTGGGGTCTCATTCTGTTGCCCAGGCTGGAGTGCAGTGGCATGATCATGGCTCACCGCAGTCTCAAACTCCTGGCCTCAAGCAATCCTTCTGGTTCAGCCATCCAAAGTGCTGGCACTACAGGCGCCTGCCACCACGCCCAGCTAATTCTTAAAATTTTTTTTGCAGAGACGAGGTCTCACTATGTTGCCTAGGCTGGTTTCGAACTCTTGGGCTCAAGCAGTCCTCCTGCCTCAGCCTCACAAAGTGCTGGTATTACAGACGTGAGCCGTGCCTGGCCAGTTCATCCATTTAAAGTGTACATTTCAATGGCTTTTCAGTTTAGTCACAAATATGTGCAACCATCACCGCAGTCAATTTTAGAACATTTCCATCATCTCAAAATAATAACCCTGTATCCTTAAGCCAACATCCCCTATGCCCCCCACCCTTACTCTATTCCTAAGCAACCACTAAACTTTCAGTGTCTATGGATTTGCCTATTCTGAACATTTCATATAAACAAAATCATATAATATGTGGTCTTTTGTAATGGGCTTCTTTCTTTCAAGGTTTGTCTATGTTGTAGCTTGTGTCAGTACTTAATTCCTTTTAATGGCTACATAATATTCTATTATATGGCTATATCACATTTTAAAAATTCATTTATCAGTTGATGGATATTTGGGTCATTTCTACCTTTTGGCTTTTATGAATAATGCTGTTATGGACATTCATGTTCAAGTTTTTGTTTAAATACCTGTTTTTACTTATCTTGGAGTTAAAGTTAGGAGTGTGCTGGGTCATATGGTTATTCCATGTTTAATTTGTTGAAAAGCTAGCAAACTGTTTTTATAGCTGTGGCACCATTTTACATTCTCATCATTGTATGCGAGTTCCAATTTCTCCACATTCTTGCCAATAAATTCTTGGTATTTTCTGTTAAAATTTTTAAAACATTATAGGCACTCTAGTGAGTATAAAGTGATATCTCATTGTGGTTTTGATTTGCAATTCTCTAATGACTAATGATGTTGTACATTTTTTCACGTTCCTTTTGGCCATTTGTATGTCTTTTTCAAAAAATATCCACTAAGATCATTTGTATTTTTTAAAGGGGTTGTCTTAGTTTTGAATTATTTTATTTATTAATTTTTTAGAAACAGTCTTGCTCTGTTGTCCAGGCTGTGGTGCAGTGGTATAATCATAGCTTACTGCAGCCTTGAACTCTGGGGCTCAAGTGATCCTCCTACCTCATCCTCCCGAGTAGCTAGGACTACATGTGTGGGCTAACACATTTGGCTAATTTATTTTTTTGTAGAGCCAGGATCTCACTGTGTTGCCCTCATTAGGCTGGTCTTGAACTCCTGGCCTCAAGTGATTTTACTGCCTTGGCCTGCCTTGGCCAGGATTATAGTTGTGAACCACCATGCCAGGCCTTGTTTTTGAGTTAAAAGAGTTCTTTATATGTCCTGGATATAAGTTCCTTATCAGATATAATAGGTAAATATATTCTCCTATTCTGTTCATTTTCTTTTCTTTTGTTTTTGAGAAGGGTTTTACTCTGTTGCTTAGGTTGGTCTTGAACCCCTGGCCTCAAGTGATCCTCCCACTTTGCCCCCCAAGTGTTGGGATTACAGCTGTGAGCCACTGAACTGCACCTGGTCTCTGTGCATTTTCTTTTCACTTCCTTGATAATGTCCTCTGAAGCACAGAAGTTTTTAATTTTGATGAAGTTAGTTTGTCTATATTTTCTTTTGCTGCTTGTGCTTATTGGTGTCATTATCTAAAAATACATTGCCAAATCCAAGATCACGAGGATTTATCTCTATGTCTTCTTAGAGTTTTATAGTTTCAGCTCTTACATCTAGGTCTTTCATTCATGATGGGGTTTTGTTGTTTGAGCCAGGGTCTCACTCTGGCAAGCAGGCTGGAGTACAGTGGCATGACCAGGGCCATCACAGCTTTGACTACCTGGGCGCAGGTGATATTTTGTAGAGATGAGGTCTTGCTATGTTGCCCAGCCTTGAACTCCTGGACTCAAGCAATCCTCTTGTCTTGGCCTTCCAAAGTGTTGGGATTACAGGCATGAGCCACCATGCATGGCCCATAATGAGTTAATTTTTATATACGGTGTAAGATAAGAGTCCAACTTAAATCCTTTTGCATGTAGATATCCAGTTGTCCTAACACCATCTGCTGAAAAAACATCTTCTTCATTGAATGATCTTGATTATAGATTATCTTTTGATTTTTAAGAACAAAGAGTATGGAAACAGTGGAGCTACTTTCCCATTGATTCTATCTAGAGCTCCTATAATAATGATTCTCAAAGTGTGGTCTTTAGACTAGCAGTGTAAGCAGTAGAAATGCAAATTCTCAGACTCCCTCCCAAGACCCAGGAATTGGAATCTCTGGGGCTGGGGCCCAGTACTGTTTTAACAAGCCCTCCAGGTGATTCTTATCTATGCACAAGTTTTAGAAGCACTGTCCTATTCCACAGATACTTTCTACTGTAATCAGATACCCAAATCCCACCCCTTACTAGTACTAGTGGCCCATGGCCTGGACACCTGAAAGTTTCCTAATTGGCTGGTAGGGCTTAGTCTGATCTTGAACTGGCAGTTCAGATGATTTTCCCTGCTCTTTCTTAACAAAGGAGTGCAGGGCAGGGACTCTATCCTGTTCACTGCTGTAATCATGCTTTACTCCTGGTCCTGCCTGGCACACAGGGTGCTCAATGGACATCTATTAAATTAATAAGGCCAAAGAGATGAATTTGTTTCCTGGACCCAGTTTTTGTGATGCAGAAATGAAATCCTCTAGCTAGGGAGAAAGCCTCACAAAAACACTTGAGGATATATCTGGCAAAAGATCTGCTTCCTAATTAGGAAGGATTTAATGACTCCCAGTTACCAGTAATGGCAGGCAAGTTGTTTGGACCAAACTCCCACTGAAAACAACTAAAAATGCTGGGAGGGAAAGAAAAGTCTTCTCCAAAACAACTAGTTTTTGGCCAGAAACGGTAGCTGATGTCTGTAACACCAGCATTTTGGGAGGCAGGGGGGTTGCTTGAGTCCAGAAATTTGTGACAAGCCTAGGCAACATAGTGAGACTTTGTTTCTTCAAAAAATAAATTAGCCATATGTGGTGGTGTCTGCCTGTAGTCCCAACTACTTAGGAGACTGAGGTGGGAGGATCATCTGAGTCCAAGAGGCCAAGACTGCAGTGAATCATAACATGCCAATGTACTTGAGCCTAGGTGACAGAGAGAGACTCCAACTCAAACAAACAAACAAACAACAATACCAAGAAAAGCCAACCTGTTGTGGACAAGACAGAAAGGGATATGAGGGCTCCATAAGAGGGTAACTAGGAATCCAGTGAGGTAAACAAATACAGAAGCCACTTTTACCCTTAGGGCAGTGTCAAGTCTGGCAAATTCACATTTTTTGTTGTAAGGGCCTTGCAAGGTGAGGAATACAGAAATTAGCTAGACAAGGAGCCTAAAGGAGACCATCTCCACAGAAGCTGGGACCCTAAAAGACTTGTCCTCGGGCTAAAGATGAGTCCAGAGTAAACCAGCTTTCTTGTGGCCCAAGTTTGCATCCACCAAAAACTTGAACTCGGATTTAAGTGGCCCTGGATTAGTAGTATACTCCTAGGCACTTGGCAAGACAAAAAGGAATCCTTTCAGGAGGAATGATTCTTGGGGGACTCACAAGATGAATTTATTTTTATTTTTTGAGTTGAGGTCTCGCTGTGTTGCCCAGGCTGAAGTGCAGTGGCACAACCATGGCTCACTGCAGCCTTGACCTCTTGGGCTCAGGCCATCCTTCCGCAATACCAGCCTAGACAACATAGCAAGACCTCATCCCTACAAAAAAACAATGTAGGGATGAGGTCTTGCTATGTTGTCTAGGTAGTTTTTTGTTTTTTTGTAGGGATGAGGTCTTGCTATGTTGTCTAGGCTGGTATTGAACTCTTGGCCTCAAGTGATCCTCTCCCCTTGGCCTCCCAAAGTGCTGGGATTACAGGTGTAAGCTATGGCGCCTGACCTACAGAATGAATTCTAAAAGATGATTAGGAGTTTTTGAGATGGAAGAGAGGGAATACTCTGGGGGTGGGAGGAATAACATGTAGAAGGGCCTAGAAGTTAGAAAGTTTATAGAATTGAAAATTCCTGACAGTGTTGGTTCTGGTCTACAATCTCTCTAAGGAAAGAAACTACTTTTGTTTGATAAACTATTTGGCTAAGCCACTTCATGTAGACAGTCACTGCAGGTATGGGTGTTGGTAGGAGCTCAAGTTCAGATGGATGCAACTGCTCTGCAGGAGGAGGGACTTGTTTTTTGCTCTTGAAAGAGGAAAAGGAGGAAAGGGAGAAAAGGGGAGTCGGCAGGATGGTTAGGATGCTGGGGACAGCACCAGTTGAAAACCCAGTGACAGACCCCTGGTGACAGCCAGGGTAGAGAACTTTTAAGAATACCGAAGTTATGGCTAGTAAGGGGTTTTACGTTTCATGTAGTAAGGCAAGATGAGACTCTCCCTTCTGACCCCTGACAGTTAAGTTTACCAGGCTCACAAATGCTGAGTGGATGAGGTCTCTGGAGGAAACTGAGAAATGACTGAGTTTCGCTTGTCGGTCAGCGTGTTGTCGAACAGAAACAGCATAAGTAGAACCAGGAACCCTAAGCCAGAAGTGACCATGAGACTTTAAAGTACTACCACTACCCTAATCCTGAGAATCTGGATAAATTTCGGGGAGTTCCACAGGTATGGAGTAAAGATTTGAGCGGAACTTACCCAGCTCCTAAGGGCTGGAAAAAACAAGGTTGAATTGTGGCCTATACTGGTAGAGCTGATATGAATTCAGGAATTGAGGCACAGTAAAGAGTGATGGAGAGAGATGAAGCATGAAAGGAAAACAAGAACAAGGCCTCCTGTGGGGCCTCCTGAACCCGAGAACAACGGAAGCCAGTCAGAAACGAGGAGGAGCTCAAGGGGTATAAACTGGGGAGCTTGTACAGTGCTTGGCTGAACATAACCCCCATAATAACTGCTGAATAGAATGAAGGAGTAACACTCAGGACTGTCTCATCAATGGAATGTATTATCCCGTGAAGTCACTAGATAGAGAGAGACTTGGCAAACTATGGCTCATGGGACAAACTGAACTCACTGTCTGTTTTTGCAAATGAAGTTTTATTGGAATGCAGCCATGACCATTCATTTAGGTACTGTCCATAGTCTGTGGCTTCTTTTGCTCTATAATGGCAGAGTTGAACAGTTGTGACAGAGACCAGAAAGCCTAAAGTACTTACTATCTGGCTATTTATATCACAAGTTTGCACTAGCTAGTCATGGAGAACTCAGGTGACTGCTGATTTGGGGTGCTGCACAAGGGATGCTGACATTCAGCTCTCTGACCTCTATAAATCTCCCAGCTCTGACTGTGATCAACAGACATGGTTTGATTAATGACAACCTAAGCTTTGATATCTAAGTTAGTAAAAGTTACATTCAAATCATAAATGAGTCAATTTCTCAACATCTGACCCCCATATATTACATTGTCCCAGGAAGATGAGCCAGTAGAAAACGTTAATCAATCATTTGGGCTGACATCCACTAAAGCTGGTAAGTTGCAGGAAATCATTTAAAATAAAAGGTAATGTGTAAATTAGTCATGGTTCTCTTTTATTTTAAGGCATCATGTCTCCACCTTAACTTTAATACTTAAAGTTTTGTATAAAAGGAACTAAATTAAAATAAACATTGAAGTTTTAGGATATAATAATTTTTAAAGCTTAAATAAAACACACCTCTATAACAGAGAATAATCATCAAATTATTGATGCTGCAATCTATAGCAACAGAAAATTGTTTACTTGTTTTTGAGAAAGATACATTCTCTATAGAGGAACCAATATTTTGTTTAAAAATCACTATACAGAATTTTGAGAATCAAATCCCAAATTCGGGCCGCTGAATTTAGCCAGTAATTACTGGAAGGCATGATTCAAGAAAAGCTCAGAACAAACATCCTCATTTTTCAGTTGGCAGAGAACTATTATTTAAAAAAAAAAAAGTTCAGGAGTCAGAAAGCAATGAAGTGAATCCAGAAACAAGATAGCATCCTATAAAGAAATCCTAAGCCTGTCTCAGACACTTTCTTAATTGATATGTATGTTTGCCTAATGAGCTGAAAAACTTGCTAGAGGTAAGATGTCAGCTAAATGGGAAAAGGGGACAGGAATCCATGACAATCCTGAAAAGCTGTGCCTGCTACTGGTACTTTTCAATGGAAGAAATACAAAAGAATGCCACCTGTTCATTTACTTGATTTTTTTTTTTTAGTTGGAGTTTCACTCTGTCATCAAAGCTAGAGTGCAGTGGCACACTCATGGCCACCACAGCCTCCACCTGCTGGGTTCAGGCGATACTTCTGCCTCAACCTTCCAAACAGCTAGAACTACAGGTGTGTGTCACTACACCCGGCTAATTTTTTGATTTATGGTAGAAACAAGGTCTTGCCAAGCTGCCTAGGTTGGTCTCAAACCCCTGAGCTCAGGCAATCCTTTCAACTCTGCCTCCCAAAGTGCTGGGATTACTTTTGCCTCCACCTCCCAAAGTGTGTGAGCCACTACACCCGACCTACTTGGCGTTTTTAAAAGAGATCAAGTGAGCTTACATAAATTACTGGCTATTATAATGATCATCCTGCCTTTCTCAATGTGGGCATTCTGAGAGGAAAGAGTTTACATGAAATAAAAGTGAAAGCAAATTTTAGTTACTAGGAGCCAGGAACATGGTTGTACCTTCAAAAAGCTTCAAATACCTTCTTGGAGTTTAGAGGTAGCTGTCCATATGTTGTGTTGACTTTTACAGATAGTTAATAAAAAGCAGTATTTTCTCAAAGGTGCTTCTCTTAAATTTCATGCCAGTTCAGGGACTTTGAAGCCAACCATTAAATGACTATAGGACCCTTTAAGTACAGGCGATCACTATTTCAGTGAAAAGCCTTTGGTGAATGTTTTTTGAAGGCACGGTGATTTTAATCAGTTACGGCAGCCCTCATTCTAACTCAAATTCCTTTTGGCCAAATATAAAGCCTCACGTTGCTGCTTTTCAGACAGGGACAACTGCCCATCCCCACACGATCTGCTGAGGGTTTCATCTGACTCAAGAGAAACCCTGCCTAGTGTGATGGCCCTCGAGCTGAAAAGGAACTTAGGGTTGATGGCCACTCTTGTGCATCGGGTTAACAGTGGAGGAGCAGGGGCAGCAGGGACTGACTTAGAAGTGACCTGAGTCCCTTTCCCCCTACACATAAAAATATTCCTTCTCATTAAGTGAAAAGAGCGTTTGCAAAGAAATATGTTGAATATGATTGTTACATAAAAAAAAATAGAGAGGAAACATATTGAGATGTTAACACTGTGGTTGTTGTAAAGGAAAGTACAGAGGTTTTCTTTCCTGTGCTTTAATTTCATAATTTTTCTGTTGGAAAAATGGATAATTTGTTTCCTGTATGGATTTCTATGGGTTCTAAATTGTAAGGAACATGTGTTAAAGTTTTATCATTAAGGGGAAAAAAACCTTCTTTTTCTTTTTAAAATATAAAGCACATGATTATAAACTGGAAAAGATCCAGTCTGATCAAGATAGTGAAGGTTTCGACGTGAGAAGAAAAAGAGCAAAGTCTGTGAGAACCAGTGTTAAGTCTGGCAAAGAAAACGCTCTGTGAAGCCAAAAGAATCTTCAAAATCTTGAAGGGCTATGAGTATGGGGATGATGAATTATTATTTTGCCTAGGTTCAGAGGGAAGAACCAGAATAAGCAGGCAGGAATTTCAAGGAGGAAAAATGTTCTCGTTAGAAAGAAAACTACCTAACAATCAGAAGCACTCAAACTTTGTGGTAGTGCTATTCCATTTGGATGTGTTTAAACTGAGGCGAGGTGACTTTCTGTTTGTTTTCCTAAAGAAACTAAAGAAAGATTCCTTTTTTTTTTGGTTAGGGAAAAAACTGTCACCCAGGCTGGAGTGCAGTGGCACAATCACTGCTCACCAGTCTCAACTTTCCTAGGGTTAGGCTCCCTAATAGCTGGGACTACAGGTATGTGCCACCAATCCCAGCTAATTTTTTTGATTTTTTTTTGCAGAGACAAGGTCTTGTTATGTTGCCTAGGCTGGTCTTAACACTTGGTCTCAAGTGATCCTCCTGTCTCCATCTCCCAAAGTGCTGAGATTACATACAGGTTTTAGCCACTGCATCTGGCCTTTAGGAGTGCTTTCTTTCTTTTTTTTTTTGAGTCTAAGTCTCACTCTGTTGCCCAGCCTGGGGTGCAGTGGCATGCTCATGGCCACGGTAGCCTCGACCTGCTGGGCTCACGCAATCCTTCCACCACAGCCTTCCAAGTAGCTGGGACTATAGGTGTGTGCCACCACACATGGCTAATTTTTTTGATTTATTGTAGAGATGAGGTCTTGTCAAGTGGCCCAAGCTGGTCTCAAACTGGCAGGCTCAGGCAATCCTCTCATCTTGGCCTCCCAAAGTGCTGGGATTATAGGCATGAGCCACCGTGCCCAGCCTAGGAGTACTTTCAAGCACACAGTATTGAGGATATTAGGGAACCACTAAGTACTCTTTATAAAATAAAAAAAATATTTGAAGCCGAGCTTGGTGGCTCAGTCTGTAATCCCAGCACTTTGGGAGGCTGAGGTGAGTGGATTGCCTGAGCCCGCGGGTTCGAGAGCCGCCTGGGCAACTTGGCAAGACCTCATCTCTACAATAAATAAATAAAAAAATCAGCCGGGCGTGGTAGTGCACGCCTGTAGTTCCAGCTACTTGGAAGGCTGAGGCGGAAGGATTGCTGGAGCCCAGCAGGTCAAGGTTGCGGTGGCTGGGAGCGGCCACTGCACTCCAGTCTGGGTGACAGAGTGAGACTCCAACTCAAAAAAAAAAAAAAAATTTGACTAAATGTCAGGGAACCACTAAAGTACTCTTTATAAAATAAAAAAATACTTGATTAAAACAGATTAATTTTCCAGTGAAGGAATTGACTATTCTGGAATTCTAGTAGTAGATCAATTTGATGTCTACTTTTTTCCCTTTTTTGGAGACAGGATTTCTCTCTGTTACCAGGCAGAAGAGCAGTGGCAAACCAGACTAAGTTTTTTTGTAGAGACAAGGTCTCACTATGTTGCCTACACTGGTCTTGAACTCCTGGCCTAAAGCAATCCTCCCACCTCAGCCTCCCAAAGTGTTGGGATTATAGGTGTGAGCCACTGTGCCTGGCCCTGGTATCTCCTTTTTTATAGTACACAGGTACTTACTTTTTGTTGAGTTCCTAGCAAATGTGGACAAAGGTTTAGTTAGTTGTCATGTTGTGCCTTCTCTGTGGTGACACACAACATTGGCCTAGAACAATAAATGTTTTTTCTAGCATACAAAAAGCACAATAGTATTTGAAAACCTTTTCTCCTTGTTTGCTTCTTCTAATTTTCTTCTCTGTTTTTTTACCTGTCCTCTGAGGCAGTTGGGCGAATGGCTGTTTGCAGTGGAGTGTGTACTTGATTAGAGTAAAAGGTGTTTGACAATATGTCAGCTCCTTCAAGCTCCCTGCAACAGTAAGGCCTGCCATGAACTACCTCCATGCTTCTTGGCTAAAAAGGTACAATCTGCAAAAGAAAAGGCAGGGCCATTTGTTTTGGAAGTCAAGAAAGGCAGCAAACATGTTTTGTACTGCTAAATTGTTCAACCCCGCGCTGCAATGAAATCAGGGGCTTCCTTCCTCACCCAAAGCCCGACTCTCTGCTGTCAAATTAGTAATTAAAAAAGCGATTTATTTAAGTTTTGTGGAAATAAATTTCAACGAAAACAAATCCACAAAGTGCAAGGTGTTTCCAAGTAGAATCTAAACATTACTTGGCTTGCCAGTAGGTCCGTATGGGTCGCTACTTGGCGGGCATCGACTGAAATCCAACACTTGCCTCAAATTGAACTACAACTATTCAAGAAAACTCGGCTGATTTTCACCCCTGTGGGCTTCATGCAACAAGAATCCCTCTGCGCACAGGAGGAGAATCAGTGGTACAGCATGAAGCGGATTCCGGCGAGGACCCACTTAGGGGAGAAAGCCTGGGAAGCGCCGTGGCCTGGGACCTTAGGGGAGAAAGACTCGGAGGCGCCGTGGCTAGGACCGAGCCTCCGGGGCCATCGTCGCCTTGCCGAGCGGAGCCTCGGAGGTTGCCACGCACCTGAGACATCAGCCTGGGAGTGTCACGGGCCCTCGCCTCCCCTTCCCCTCCCTGGAGGAGGCGGGTCTCCGCGGGGCGTGGGATTTTGCCGTGGTCCGCACCTGCGGCCCCGGGGAGCTTGTAAGCAGGCGCGGGTGAGGGAGGGAGAGAGAGAGGGACCGCCGGCAGCACGGGGGCGGGGTTGAGGGCGCTTGTGACGGTGACCGTGACCGTAGCACTAGGTAATGCATCCTCGAGGAGCCAGGCGGGGGGTCGGAGCGGGGAGTCCGGAGCTGCAGGCAGCACTCGCGGGTCTCGGAGGAAGCGGCGCGGTAGCTCCGAGACCAGCAGGAGTGGGAGGCGGGACCGGAAGGGAAGAGACAGAGAGGCACCCAATCAGGTGAAGCGGATTTTTCCCGTCCCTATGGCCCCGCCCCTCTCGGCTCATCGCTCCGCCCGCTGTCGGACTTAGTCTTGCTTCCATTCTCGCTCCGCCCCCAGGCGCCCTCTGGCGGCGGCGGCTGCGGCATCAGTTTCTCCTTCCAGAGCTGCCTAGGCTAGTGTACCCGGTCCAGGCGTTCTCTCCTGGGGACTGGGCGAAGGAAGAGCACTGGGCCAGGGGAGGGAGGCGGGGGACACCCTAGTGAAGGCAGAACGTCCGTCCTACCCTACCCTGCATTCCTACCCCCCCCCCCCGTCACCTTGCGGGCTTGGGGGACGGTGCAGCCAGATCCAAAGTGGGGTCTGCAGGATTCTGCAAGCGCAGCCCCGGCGACAGCCTCCTAACACAGCCTCTGCCCTTTCTCCGTTGGTGGGTGCAGACGTGGCGTTCTTTACCTCGCGATTCCCAAGGGCCTAGCCCCACCTCGATTATCTCAGTTTCCCCCAAAATAAGCGAATGCGAATTACGTTTCCTTTTTTTGTTGTTGTTTTTGTTTTTTTGGGTCGGAGTTTCACTCCGTTGCCCAGGCTGGAGTGCAGTGGCCTGGACTGCTGGGTTCAGGTGATCCTTCCACCTCAGCCTTCCAAGTAGCTGGGACTACAGGCGCCACCATGCCTGGCTAATTTTTTGATTGATTGTAGCGATGAAGTCTCGCCAAGTTGTCCAGGCTGGTCTTGAACTCCTGGGCTCAGGCAATCCTCTCCACTCCACCTCCCAAAGTGCTGGGATTACAGCCTTGAGCCACCGTGTGCGGCTGAGTCTTTGTAATGATTAAGGTTTTTGGTAGCTATTAACAGAACCCAATTTATTTTATTATTTATTTATTTAGTCAAGGTCTCACTTTGTTGCCCAGGCAAGATTATGGCTCACTGCAGCCTCAAACTCCCTCACCCGGCAAGAATCACGTTTCTGCACCTACAGGGTCACAAGTTTCTGTGTTGGCTGAGAACACAGACCTCTGAGAAGGAAGGATATGGGGAAAGCCTACATTTTGGGTGGATGAGGCAAGAACTGAGCCTGCAGGAATGCAGAAGGTGAGGTTGAGAGTGACCTCCTCTGAGAAGGGCAGTGTGATGGTGCCTTTGCCATTCTCCGCCTATTTTACAACTTTTAATTAACCAATCAATGGGCATTTATTTTGAACTGCGCCTTCTAGGTCAATGTTACCTGGTGTGGGGGAAGAAAGGTGTGTTGGAGTAGGCACAGTGGTCATTTGAAGTCTTGGTTTATTTCCTAGTCCTGGCACCTCTCCCAGCCCTCTGATGTTACCATCCACAAAGCCTGGGCATATCCTGCTAAAGACAGAGTTGTGAATTAGGTGACATTGCCTTATCTTTGACACCTTTATCCACCTTTTTTGGATTTCTGGTACAAGTTCATTCTAACCTTTTGCTAGCTTGCTGTTCCTGTATTTTTAGAATCTTCCACCAAATTCCTTTCCAGCCCAGTTCATGTCCCCAGTCTTCCAGTACTTTCCAGGTTTCACCTTTTGCTCGACCTTAGTCTCATTTTCTCATGGCTTGATTCTTCCTGGGAAGAATAGCTGAGCATAATACATTTAACAGAGACAGCTAATGAAGACGCATCACTAGCCGTGTATATGTGGATGGTGATGACACTGGGAAGTTGTGTCAGCCCCAGGTTGAATGATCAGGATATGTGGTGATAGCCTCTGGGTTCTAGTGAGTTCAAAATTTTATTTTGTAGGAAAATGTAATTATTTTTATCCCTGCCAGTTTTCAAATAAAATTTACAGACAAGAAAATTCATTGTGAAACATTTGTTTTCTTTGGAAATGCTTCTCCATCTGAAAGTTCTCAGGGGTATCAGGGTCAGGTCTGCTTGTTGACCAGCACCCTATTTATAGTTTTTGTGATTTTACTCACTCTGTCCCCAACACAAAGTAACCTCCTATCCAGGGATTCTCAAAGTGCCTGACTTCTTAGGCATATTACGGCTGGGGGATCAGTAGCCTCAGATCGCCTTTTTTCTACTTCTGACATGTAAATCTCTGTCTGTTTCATCACCTCATTTTGATAGTAACTCTTGAAGCAGGGAAGATGAAAGTTGATAATGAAAATAATATATACTGGCCCAGTATAGTGGCTCAGGCATGTATCCCAGACCTCTTTAGGGAGGCTGAGGCAATAGGATTGCTTGAGCCCAGGAGTTCCAGACCAGCCTGGGCAACATAGGAAGACTGCGTCTCTACAAAAAAAAAAAAAAAAATTAGCCAGGCATGGTGGCGCATGCCTGTAGTCTCAGCTTCTTGGAAGGCTGAGGCAGAAGGATCGCCTGAACCCAGGAGGTCAAGGCAGCAGTGAACTGTGATTGTGCCACTGTACTCCAGCCTAGGTGACAGAGTGAAACTCTGACTCAAAAAAAAAAAAAGAAAAAGAAAATAATATATGCATAGAATACAGTGTCAGGGTTGACAAAAAAATTCCAAATCACAGCTAGACTTTTCATCTTCTGGTAAAGAATAAGTGGAGGTATTTATTGATATCAAGTGTGAATTTTAGTCTATAACATTTCTTTAAGGTCTGTTATAGAGACCTTTAACAAAGTGGTATTTGAAAATAAATTGAATACATTTTTGAGAGATTCAGTACCATGATTATTTTTTAAATGAAAAAATTTTGAGTCAGATCCCTTGCCTAGGAGATGAATTGGGAAGTCTCAGTAATGATAAAATATGCATTTTTAAAAATTGAAAAGCTTGAGCCCTCATTGGTTTCACTGTATATATCTTCTTACTAGAATGACAAGTAAAAGGATATATATTCTGCTAGCTTTAAGCTACAAGTGAGTTAAATAAGATTTTAATTTTTTTTGCCTTGCGTAATTAAGTAACTATGTGGTCATTTAGTAATGAACTTTAAAGTGATATTGACACACATTTATAAAATGTGCTATTTAGTAAACAGTCCTTGGTTGCCTAGAATGTGCCAGGGATTGCCCCAGCACATCCAGTTCATGGGGACATGGAGCAGTGAGCAGTCATAATCCAGTGAGGTAACTATTTGAGGGCTGTAGGTATCCCTGGGTACCTCCCCAAGACTCTTCGCATTGTGACAGAAGAAGGCATAAGCATGGGTGTGGCAGCAGGCTCACTTCTAAACCGGGGGAGGAGCTTGAGACAGGAAGTTGAGAAAGGTAAAACTGGCCAGATGATTCGCTGAGAGTAAGGAGACAGGCGATGGGGTGGAAAGTGTGAGTCATGGGAGGTGTGGCTCACCAGGCCGTCTTTGGAGTTTAGCTACCACCAGAAGCCAGGAAGATATATACAGCATTCCTGCGGTCCCTTTTGTCTATAATGTCTGAGGCTGGAATTGGTATTTATAACAAACATTTGCTTCAGGGAAAGGGAGCGCTTTGAGTGTAAAAGAATAACTACTGTTTCCACAGAGCTGCTACACCCTACACTTGCCATACTTATTTTGAAATGGTCCAAGAAACCATTGGTTTCAGTGTATAAATCTTCTTACTAGAATGACAATTAAAATTAAAGTTCTGACTTTCAAGACACAATTAGTTTCTAAGATTAAATATACTCAGTTAATAATTTACATACATACCAAGGAATAAATGGCTATACTTTTTATTTTTATTTTTTTTTTATTTTTATTTTTTTTTGGAGTTGGAGTCTCACTTTGTCGCCCAGGCTGGAGTGCAATGGCCGCTTCCGGCCACCGCAGCCTCGACCTGCTGGGCTCCAGCGATCCTTCCGCCTCAGCCTTCCAAGTAGCTGGAACTACAGGCGCGCGCTACCACGCCCGGCTAATTTTTTT